>PVLD010011275.1:0-66133 GCA_004027595.1 Dinomys branickii
CTCGAGCTGGTGGTGTTTATTAAGGAGGTTCGCTCCCTTGCTGCTCACCCGGTCGCCATCTTCCCCGGATCACCAAATAGGCTTTTGAAAGTTAGAGATAAGAAAGAAGGGTGTTCCCAGTGGAGGAGGAACATAAACAAATCCAGAGAGTATAGAAGCAGATGAAGCCATGACTAATCAGCTAAAGCAGGAGCACAGGGCATCACAGACATGCAAAGCCTTGCCTTTGCCATAGTTGTCCCCAAAGGTTTGCTTCCTCCTGTCCTTTTGAGCCTGCTCTGGGCTGGGCCTGCCATTTCCCACAAGAAGTCATTCTTACCTGACCTGTTCTTGGAAGCCGTCTCCTCCTGGAGTCTGAGAATGGGAAATATTGTTCTGGTCACCAAGCACAGAGGGGCACAGAGGGGGAGCTGCGGTGTGAGGCCCTGAGTAGATAGCGTGAAAAGGGCATGCAGGAAAGAGCTGTAGCAGGACAGGAGTCTGAGGGTCTGGGATAATAGCATCACGAAGGACTGGGCAGTCCAAGGCTCATTTTTACTGGACACTGGAAGTTAAAGGTTACTGACCTGACTTAAGGACCAGTCCTGTTGCCCTGAGTAGCCTAAATGTATCACATCTGTGACATGACTGAATTCACTGGTCCATTCCTTTTTCCAGTACTTATGATTCTTGCACCAAAATCATTATCTAAGCCATGTCTTCACATGTTTTAGCTCCCCTCAGTTACAAGGCAGGAAGTCCATTTCCTTTTCCATGTTTTCCTTGCACATAGTGGGTCGACCCCAGGGTAGCCTGTGCTCACTAAGTACTTGTGGATTGGCTGCATGAACAAATGGAACGGCTGACGTCAGCCAGCCTTTGTTCCCAGGAGGAAAGCTGGAGCAGCCTTGCAGGACCTTGTCAGCCTTTCTCGGCAGGACCAACCTCTTCTGTGGAAGGAGTCCTATGGTCCCTGGTGCTTTTCTCTTGCTCCTCTGAGTCGGGGCAGGCTGGGAGCCAAGAGGAAGTACTCAAACCACCTCGTGGAACCAAACCTCTTGCATCATTCACAGAGGCAAGGAGATTGTCCGAGTTCTCATTGTTGTGGAGAGACGAGGTCAATCTGGAAGAGGTCAGCAGTGTTTTTAACACTGCCTTTGTGTTGTTTTCATACAAATACTTTTACTGGGACATTACTTGGCAGAGGTGGCCTGCTCCCAGTGCTGCAGTGAGCAGGAGAGCTTTGTTCACCGCATGCCAATGGTATGCACTTGAGTCAACTCGGGGCCAGTGCGATTTGAAATCCTGTCCCTTTTCACTTTTGTCTTGATGCTTTCCCACTGACTCAGTGTCTACCCTTTATCCTCTCTTCAAATGGGAAACAGCTGTGCTCTAGTGAAACCCGTGTCCAAATTCCTACTCCTTTCTCCGAGAATCGGGGAGGCAGCAGCTGTTTCTGACACACAAAGCCCGTGACAGATGTTTTGCTAATTACTAAAATGCTCAACTTGGCAGCAGGCTGTTGGAGTCCCAGGGCCAGACTCACACGTTTAAACATCTTCAGCCACTCCCCTTGGCCGCTCTCCTTAGAGGGCTGACGGCATTTGGTATGGGGATCTCTGAAAGACGCTTCTTCCCTGGTGGATGAATGTAAGAAGATATACGCAAGGTGTCATTACATACTGGAGAGCCGGCCTCAATGGCAGTGGTCTCTGGGCTTGTGAAATCCTCAACAGGAAAAGACTTGAGGAATATAATCCAGAACCACTCAGTGAAGGTGACCCACGGAGTCGGAACGGCTGAAAATGGAGGAAGGCGAGGTGGACACAGAAAATGTACAGGGGAGGGGAAGGGGTCAGGGAGGGAGGGCTAGAGGAGGGTTGGAGAGGCAAGAGTAAAAATGATTTAAAAAGTCAAAAATAGGAAAAACAAACCTTCTGCTTCTCTCACAAGGAGTGAGGCTGACTCATCTCCTCGTCTCTCTCCCTCTGCGATGCAGGACCCACACCAGTGTGGAGGACTGCTGGGAAGAAATGCACGTGTTCACACCCTTGTGTTACACTTGGTTCTCTGCCATGGCTCACCACTGTCCACGGTGCATTCGACTCACTGCCTCACATCTGAGAGTAATGGGAAATAGCATTTGGTAAGATGATCCTGTGGTAATCAACATATACATACAAGAACCTTATGTGATTTTTCTCCAAGTATTTCTTACCCATCATATTAACTCATTTCCTCTACAGCATAGTGTAAGCAACATACATTTTAAAACTAGCTTCATTAGTGCTTAGTACTTAGTGCTTAGTACACAACTGTACAGAATGATGGGCTGCATTTTGATATCTTGATGCAGGTATGCAACACGCATTGACTGTTTTCATCCTTCACTCCCCTCCTGTCCTTTCAGGAGCCCTTTCCTCATGTCTAAGAGTCTTTCTCCTTCCTACTTTTGTGTCATCTCTCTTTCTTCCCCTAGATTTGTTATACGAGAGAAAACATGTAATGTCTGCCTTATTTTGCTTAACATGTCAGTCTCCAGTTCCATTCATTTTCCTACAAATGACATGGTTTTATTCTTCTTTATGGCTGAATAATATTCCATCACATGTGCCTAGTACATTTTCTTTATCCAGTCTCCTGCTGACAGGCATGTAGGCTGTTTCCATAATTAACTACTGTGCCTTGTCCAAGGGAACATGATATGCTTCACATTCTCTGCAATTCTTTGGGGAATACAGTGAAGAAGAATGGTTGGGTCAGGAGGTGCCTTGGTCACCTTCTCAAGCTGTGATTGGAATACCTGACACCCACAACTTGGAGGTGTGGTTTATTTTGGTGCACAAGTTTTAGATGATTCAGTATATAGTTGGCTGAAATGGCAGGGTGGACGGGCCCACCCAGAGGATATCTGCTCAGCCCATAGCCACCATGGAGCAAGGAGGGAGACACACCTTCCAGATCACATCCACAGCAACTTGCCTCTTCCAGCCAAACTCTACCTCCTAACAGCACATCCAGGTATGGATTCATCAGTGGCTTAATCCAGGGCACAGTTTTCTTCTATAAACCCCACCTCTGAACACAGAGACTTTGGAGGGACATTTTCTCTGTATAAACCATAACAAAGCATTATCTCTACTTTTAGATTTTTGAAGGTCATGGATACTGATTTCAATAGTGGCTGTACAGATTTACCTCCCACCAACAGCATAGGAGGGATCCCTTTCCCTTACACCTTACCAGAAAATGAACTATTTTTATGTCTTAGTTTTCCTTTGCTCTCAGCACCTATGTCCAGTATAAACTGAAGCCATTAATTCTACCTCTGCAGTGGTTACTGAGTCATCCTCTGACACTGCTACAGTGTGATTAGCTTAATCCAGACTTATTTCTGCTCAGATCACCCCTTGCAAGCCAGTCTCTGATACTTCTGGCTTCTGTTTACACGATTATTATGATCTCTCCAAAGCTAGGAGCTGATCCTGCTTCTGTTCTTCTTGTGTGCATTCGACTCTTCACTGCTGACCTAGCAGGTGTGGACCTTCTACATGGTTGAGAATCTCAGTTTTACTTGGGTCTTTCTCTCTCTAGGTTCCAAGCAGTTTGTGTTTGCCTTCATTGCAATTCTTTCTCTGCTTTTTCCTGTGTGACACTAGCTGGGCTGCCCTGGTGCTCTCTGTATTTTTGTGAAACTTCTATTCAGACTTTGTAAGGCTCAACAAACTTCTCAGGTGTGAAGGCTGCTAAGACTCAGAAAGAGTTAAAAGTTCCTCTTCTCTATGTGGCAGTTTCCACAAACATTTTCTGGCCCTCATCAAGCTAAGAAAATGATTTGTTTGCATGGTCAGTTCTGGCACTGAAATGTTGGCTTACCTTCATGTCATCCCTAATGATGAAAGCCTGTCACATTAGTAGATTTCACAAATTAGGAAAGTGACTAACAGAGAACACTAAGGAGATGAAAGACTCCAAGGCACTAAGGAAATGAAGCTGTGGAGATGTGTTCTAATTCTAGCACCTCTAGATTTGTTTCTGCCTGTGGAATGGATCCCTTTGGTTGGGTTGTCTTTTTTTTTATTTTAAAGAGAATAGTAAATGAGAAACAAACAAACAAAAAAATTGAACAGTAGTAGCATACCAGCACCACAAATATAAACAAACAACATTCAAACCAAGAACATTCAAAGTGATACAGGCTTTCAAGACAAAATAATATGAATTAACACTGGTTGTTACATTACATATTGCTACCCTCAACTACGTTGCTCAGATTACCAGATATAAGAATGGAAAGATGCTCAAACCATTAAAGAGAATAAGAAAATAATTCTTCAATAAAACATTAGAGGTAATACAGAGTTTCACTAGATGACATGGTAGGACTTCACCATTGTAATTCCATTGCATATTGTTATCTTCAAATCAGTTGCTCAGTCCATCAGCCACAAGCATGAGAAATCAACCAGAACATAAAAAATAGTAAGCATTAACTGTTCATTTCAATACACCATCAGACATCAGCAATAGAGTTATCACAGCTATTCATATATATGTTTATATTTTGCCTTCCTTCTTTCTTTTTTCTTCTTTCCCTCATCCCAGTCATTCCTTCCTTTGAGCAATTTCTTTCCCTTTCCTATCATCTATTGTTCATTTTGAGTTTTACCTAGTCTTTCAGGTTCCTACACCAAGGAGACAATATGTTGTTCACACATCTGGGTCTGATTTATTTCACTTATGAATATGGTCTCCAGTTGCATCTATTTACCTACAAAAGCCTTGAGTTTACCTTTTTAATAGCTGAGTAATATTCCATTGTATAAAAATACCACTTCTTTTTTATCCATTCCTCAGTGGGTGGGCATCTGGGTTGTTTCCAAGATTTAGCTATAACAAATTGTGCTGCTATAAACATGGGTACACATGTATCCGTGTGGTATAATGTCTTTAATTCTTCTGGGAAAATACTTAGAAGGGGAATAGCTGGGTTAAATGGGACTTGCAATCCTAGTTTTGTGAGGAATCTCCAAACTGATTTCCACTGTGGTTTCACCAATCTACACTCCCACCTTCAGTGGAGTAGGGATTCTTTCTCCCCAGAGCTTCTCCAGCATTTGTTATTGGTTGATTTCTTGATACTGATTCTTTCTGGGGTGAGAGGGAATCTTAGTGTTCCTTTAATTTGCATTTCTTGATCACTAATTACATTAAATATTTTTTATGTATTTATTTGCTATTAGTATCTCTTCACTAGAGAAGTGTGTATTCATCTTAGATGCCCATTTTTAGGTTGGGTCTTTGAATTTGGGAGGCTTGTTGTTTTTTTTTAATTCTTTATATGTCCTAGATAGAAGTCTTTTGTCTCAGGGGCAGTTGGTTAAAATGTTTTCCAAATTCATAGATTTTCTTTTTACTTTATTGGTGATTTCCTTAGATGTGCAAATCTTTTCAAAAGCTGAGAGCCCAGTTGTTGATTCGTTGAAGTATTTCCCATGCATTTTGGTTTTTGTTCATGAACTCTCTACCTACCCCAATGTGATCAAGATTTTTACCTACTTTCTCTTCCAATAAATTTAGTGTTTCTATTTTAATATTTAGATCTTTGATACATTTTGACTTCAGTTCAGTGCATGGTGAAAGACACGGGTCTAGTTTTAATCTTCGGCATGTGGAAAGCCAGTTTTTCCAGCACCGTTTATTAAAGAAGCTATCTTCCATTGAACATGTTTGGCCCCTTTGTTAAAGATAAGGTGACTTAGTGCGTTTGTTGTTGTATCTGCATCTTCTAGTCTGTTCCATTGATCCTCACGTCTCCTTTTTGCCAGTACCATGATGATTTTATAACAGTAGTTTTGTAATATAATGTTAAGTGAGGAATTGTGAGGCCTCCTGCCTTTCCTTTGTTTCCCAAGATATTTTTGCTATTCTAGGCCTCTTCTGGTTCCAGATGAACTTTAGAGATGTTTTCTCTAGATATGTGAGGTATAATAATGGTATTTTAATTGGGATTGCATTGACTCTGTGCAACAATTTTGGGAATATGGCCATTTTCACAATGTTGGTTCTTCCTATCCATGAGCAAGGAATATCTTTCCATTTTCTGATATCCTCTTCGGTCTTTTTTTCAGAGTACTATAATTTTCACTGTATAGATCTTTTGCTTCTTTTGTTAGATTGATTCCTAAGTGTTTGATCTTTTTAGATGCTATTATGAAAGGTATGGTTTCCCTAATTTCTCTCTCAGTCTGTTTGTTACTTGTGTACAGAAATGCTACTTTTGGGCTGGGGATATAGCTCAGTGGAATAAGCGCCTGCCTACCAAGTGCAGGGTCCTGAGTTTGATTCCCAGTACCGCCAAAAAAAAAAAAAAAAAAAGAAATGCTACTTTTTTGAGTTGTAATTTTGTATCCAGCTATGCAACTGAGTTTGGTAATTAAATCCATAAGCCCTTTGGTGGAGTTTTTGGGGTCTTCTGTGTAGAATATCATGTCATTTGCAAATAATGATAATTTCACTTCTTTCTTTCCTATCCTTATTCCTTTTATTTCTCTCTCTTGTCTAATTGCTGTAGCTAATACTTCCAGAACTATAGTGAATAGGAAAGTTGACAGTGGACATCTTTGTCTTGTTCTTGATTTTAAAGTGAAAGCTTTTAAGTTTTGACCATTTAGTATCATGTTAGCTGTTGGTTTATTATAGATGGCTTTGATCAGCTTGAGGTAAAGGCCACCTATTCCTATTTTCTCTAGGATTTTCATCATGAATGAGTTTTGGACTTTATCAAAGTCTTTTTCTGCATCAATGGAGATGGCCATGTGATTTTTGTCCTTGGCTCTGTTGACATAGTGTATTACATTAATTGATTTGCATATACTGAACCATTCCTGCATTCCTGATATGAATCACACTTGGTTGTGGTGTATAATCTTCTCATTAATTTGTTGTATTCTGTTTGCTAGTATTTTATTGAGAATTTTTGTTATCTATATTCATTAGAGAGATTGGCTTGTAGCTCTCTTTTTGGTTGGGCCTTTGTCTGGTTTTGGTATCAGGATAATACTTGCCTCCAGGAATGAGTTGGGGAGAATTCCTTCCCTTTCAATTTCAGTAAAGAGTTTGAGAAGAATTGGTGTTAAATCCTCCCTAAATTGCTTGTAAATTTCAGCTGTGAATCTATCAGGACCCAGGCTGTTCTTCTTTGTCAAGTTTTTAAATACATTCTTAATTTCACTGGTTGATATTGAATTATTCAGGATTTTTATATCTCCTTCATTCAGCTTTGGTAATTCATATGTATCTAGGAATCTGTCCATTTCCTCTGTTTTCCATCCTGTGGGAGTAAAGATTTTTAAAGTAGGTATTGATGATCTTCTGAATTTCTTCAGGATCTGTAGTGATTTCACCCTTTTCATTCCTTACTGCATGTATTTCAGTTTTTTCTCTCCTGTTTTGGATAAGGTTGGCTAGGGGTGTATCTACTTTATTTATTCTTTCAAAGAACCAACCTTTGATTCATTAATTCTTTGTATTTTCTTTTAGTCTCCATTGCATTAATTTCTTCTCTGAGCTTTATAATTTCCTGCCTTCTTTGGGCTCTGGGTTTGACTTGCTCTTATTTTTCTAGGAACTTGAGGTGCAGCATAAGATTATTTAGTTGTGTTTGTTCTATTTTCCTGAGGTGGGAGTTCATCACTATAAATTTTTCTCTGAGGAGTTCTTTCATTGCATTCCACAGGTTCCTGTAGGTTGTATGTATATTTTTGTTTGATTGTAAATAGTTCTTAATCTCTACTTAATTTCATCTTTGACCCATTGGTTGTTCAGGAGGATGCTATTTGATTTCCAACTGTTTAGGAAGTTTTTGTGTTTTCTTTTGCCATTAATTTCCAATTTCATTGCACTATGGTCTGATAGTATACTTGGGATAATTTCAATTCCTTTGCATTTACTTAAACATGTTTTATGTACTAGTGTATGGTCTATTTTAGAGAACATTCCATGTGCAGTTGAGAAGATTGTGTATTCTGATGCTGTTGGGTGGAACACTCTGTAAAGGTCTATTAAGTCCATATGTTCACAAGTTTGGTTAAGTTCTGTTATTTCTTTCCCAATTTTTTGTTTAGTTGATCCATCTCTTTATGACAGTGGTGTGTTAAAGTCCTCTGTTATGATTGTGTTGCTGCTTACTTCATTTTTGATGTCTTAAATTTTGTCTTATATAGGTGGGTGCTTCTATATTTGGTGCATAGATGTTTACAATTGTTGTCTCTTCCTCTTGAAGCTTCCCCTTCACAAGCAGGTAGTGACCTTACCTTCTTTATCTCTTTTGATTGTTCTTGGTTTGAAGTTCACTTTGTCTGCAGACAGAATAGATAACACCCGCTTTTTTCTCCGTTTCTGTCACATGGAGCATTGTTTTCCATCCTTTATTTTTTCAGTCTATGAATTTCCTTTTGAGTTAAATGTGTTTCTTGTATACAGCGTAGAGTTGTATTTTGTGTCATGATCCACTCTGCTAGTCTGTTTCTTTTGGATGGTGCATTGAGACCATTTACGTTGATGGTTATAACTGGTAGGTACTGCCTTATCTTTGTCATGATATTTTCCTGCTGTTGGATCCTCCTTTTTCCATGTTTAATTGCTTGGTCTGCTTGGTGGGTCCTTTCTGTTGTTCATCTTGAAGTTGCAGTCTGTTTTATCTCTTTCTAGAATATCTTTTAGTATTCTTTATAGGACTGTTTTGGTGCTCATGAAGTTTTTCAGTTGTTCTTTGTCATGAAGATATTTTATTTCTCCATTAAATTTGAAAGATAGTTTTGCAGGGTACATCAATCTGAGTTGGAAGTTGTTTTCTTTCAGTACCTAAAATACTTCACTCTAAGCAATTATTGACTCATGGTTTGTGTTGAAAAGTCTGCCGTGATTCTGATAGGCTTTCCTTTACAGGTGATCTGTTTCTTTTCTCTGACAGCTTTTAATATTCTAAGCTTTTGTTGAGTTTCTGGGATCTTGATCCCTATATGTCTGGGTGTAGATTTATTTTGGTTATGATTAACTGGAGTTCTATATGCCTCACTTATCTGGATATCTGATTCCTTTTGCATGCCTGGGAAATTTTTTGCTATTATTTCTGCAAATAGTCTTTTTATGTCATTTGTGTTGACACCTGTTGTTTCCTTGATACCTATTGATCTGACATTGTTTTTCTTTGATTCATCTTGCAGTTGCTGGATTGTTAGTTTTCGGTTCCTTGTTTTTAAGAGATCCCTCCTCTCACATTCATTAGTGGCAATGCTGTCTTCAAGGTCTGAAAGTCTATCTTCAGCTTCATTCAGGCAGTTTTGCCAGCTTTCAGTGGAATTTTTAATTTCCTGGATATCTGTTTGCTTCTGTCTCATATCTCCTAGTTCTTTTCTATATTGGTCACTGAAGGTTTCCACGAGTTGTCTGTGCTCTTCTATATTCTTGTCAATGTCACCTTCGGATATGCTGAACATTTCTTTCATTATTGTTGTCATTTCTTTTTTCACTTGAGACTTTATTTCTGACCTGATGCCTTCTATGGCCTGATGGAGTTGTTTCTTCATTTCAGTTGCTATCATTTCAAAAATTTCAGGTGTGTGACTTCCAGGCTCTTCTGTGTTAATGTCTCCTGGACTTGTTTTGCATGATGTGGAGGTCTGGGATTGCATTTTGCTCCTTTGTTTTGTCATATTTGAAGATCCACAGGCTCCCTGGTGTGCAGCCTCACTCGACTGTGTGTGAGTGGCAAGGCAAGATTATGAAAATCCACAGTGCTCAGTGCAGCTTCTGTGCTGGTGAGTGGTGGCAAGGTGGGATCCCAGATGCTCCTGAACTTTCTTGCATTTAGCCGGCTCCCAGGTGTGTGTGGGAAGGGCCGGAGAGGTTCACTGGAGTTCCCAAGACTGTCTGGGGTTCGGCCTAGCTTCCAGAAGAGTAGAGGGGATGCAGGACATGTTCACTGAGGCTTCAGATATTGCCCAGGACAGTCTGCTTCCCACACTGAAAGGGGAGGGGTGAGAGTGGACTCCTGAGGTTGCTGACTCTGTCCAGGTTTCAGCTGAGCTCCTGGGTGGAGGGGTGTGAGTTGTTCTGGCAGTGACCACCAAGGCCTCAGAAGTTGTCCAGGGTTCCATGTGCCTCACACACTAGTGACGGAGGCACCAGAGTGGCTCACTGGGGTTCCTAAAGGTGTCTGGTGTTCAGCCCAGCACCGGTAGATATGCTATGGAGGTGGTGAGTAGCCACTGAAGCCCCTGAGGGTGACTGGGGTTCTGCCTGCCTTGCACACTGGTCAGGGCGGTGCTGCTTCGACTCACTGGGCTTCCTGAAGATGTCGGGGATTCAGCCTAGCCCAGGCAGACACACTATGGGTGTGGCGGGTAGCCTCCGAGGCCCCCTAGTTGGGTTGTCTTTATGATTTAGTTTTGATGATTTGTGACTATAAGAAATTCTAGCATCTTCTCCTTTTTTTAGTCAAGAAGGCCAGAACCAAACCCAAGATCTGCCTTCAAGTCCATGTGTATTTAACATGCTTCTTTTTTCCCAAGCAAAGATTCAGATGAAATAGAAAGATATCCAGCAAGAGAAGAGGAACTCTGGGTCTTCTTGCCCATACTACGCTGTACAAACTGTGGCCTGGTGTGGGGCTCTGTCCTGTTGGTCCTGCTCCTCCAGTGTGGGAGCAGGGTGTGATCGAGACTGCAGACAGCAGCTGTCCTTGTCTGATTTCTCAACTTCTATGCCCAAGGCAGGCGTTGCCTTTGTAGCGGGACACATTCTCATCCAATATTCAGGTCACTTATCCCAGCGCTGCACTAACCAAAGCCTGTTCTATCTAGTGCGTAGTTTTAAATGCCAAGAATGTGCATGAGGTCAAAAGCAAAATAAACCTTTTGCCATTTTTGGCACAGGATCTTTATTGAAGTCTATGTTCTGTTACCGGCAAGTGGATCCATCCCAAGCTTCTGGTACAGTTAGACTTCTATTTCTGGCCTCTGCAGGTGGCGTTGAAACAAGACTGTGCCCAGATCCCTCGAAAGCATGGCCCCCTTCATGATGAGCCCTGCATAATCACCATCCTGTGAGTGGCCAGTAGTCTCTTGTTTGCTTTCAGGCCTAAAGCCAACGACTCGGTTGCTTAAGCCAACAAGGGTATCTATGGTCAGTGCATCTTAGCAGAGTGAAAATCAATCACAATTGGGGGCAGATGTGGACACACAATGCTCATGGATCTTCTCAGTTTACTGCTGCAAAGGACGTGTTAACTTATTTTGGCATTCCTGCCCCCTTCCAGAAGACTTACTTAGGAAAATGTTTGAACGCTTGGGGAATCCCTGATGCTTTTGGAAAGTAGACTATATCAGAACATTCTCTGAGTCCTAATTAAATTAATTTTTTTTCTTTCTGCTCCTGGCATGTAATAAGTGTAAAAGTAAATCTTTGTGCAGTGAATGGATCTTTAGGCTCTTTAGTGAGCAATCACGCTGCAGGTGTTGTTTTGTCTCTAGACTGACCCTCAGTCACTTCAGTACATGGAGTATCTCCCACTGTGTGAGCTGCCTCAGTTTCCCTGAGTTTGGAAATAGCTGGGTGGGATATACTTAGATACTTTTGCTTTATGTTTCAGATTAGTTTCTGAGCCTAGGTAAGACAGCCTCTCATTTCTCTTAGTGTCTGTTTAGGGCTCATTGTACAGATAACATACCCAAAACATTGAGGCATAGATGGGTTATCCATGGTCCTAGACACATAGTCTCTTAAAACAAGAAAGGGTATGAGGGCAAGAGAGGAAGGTTTATTCTGGTGTGGGATAATCAAGGCTTATGATGTGTAAGCAGAGCCATAATCTCAAGAATACTGGGTGAGATAATCCCCAGAACTGGTGAGACAACCTAATATATTTTAGCATATATCCTGCAATATACCATACTATCTCTTGATTGTTCTACTGCTGCAGTGTCCTTCAGAGAAACAGAAGCTACTGGCACACATTCAAAAAAAGGGGCAGAGTCAGCATCTTGGTCAGTTCTGTCTTCTGCCTAACAGACCCCATTGAGTGGACAGATTTAATCACAGAGATTGACTTTTCAAAGTTCTGGAGGCATGAAGTGGGAAGTGATGATGCCAGCACATTTGGGAGTTTGGTGAATGCTCTATTCCCAGTCATGTCCTGTGATGGTCTTTCTTTGGTTCCTGCACTCAGACAGCAAGCTCTGATCACTTCATCCTGTTACAAGGACAGTCCCATCATCATAGACACAGCATGCTCGCCATGCCGCCTAACGCCCGCTGAATGGCCCATGTGCAAATATCATCAGGCTCGGGATCAGAGCTTCAGCATATGGTACCAGAAGGACACTTCAGTCCACAGCAGTGAGGGAACTAGAAAGCTGGGGTGAAAGGGCTGGCCAAACACTGCACTTGGGAGCAAAGGGCTCAGGGATGGCAGGGGAGCTGCCTAAATGCAGCAGAAGCCCTTCTAAGCATCTCGTGCCCTTTTCCACGGGTTGCAGGAGCGTGATGGAGAGAAGATGCTGGAGATGTGAGTTAGGGACGCTCCTGCATAACGCACTGTGGTGAGTTCACCCTCCCCTCTCAGTGGTGCACGCCGAAAACAACAAAGTCTGCACACAGCAGTGTGTTTTCATGGATTCTACATCTGACATTCCTTTACACAGGAGGTGTTTGGATGTAGAGAAACGTATGGTGCCTATTCCCTGCTTGGAACTCATCAACCACAAAATATATTTGAGAAACCATGTCACGTGGCGAACAAACTTAAGTAGCTATTTGAAATGTCAACCTAGGTAATAGAATGTAAAAAGTTTGAGACTTGGAGTTTCACATGTAGGAGGTAGATTCAGGGTGTGACCCTCTGAATCTCTGAAATGCTTTAACAACCAGAGCGTCAGCTATGCCAAGTGTGAAGATCATTCCAGAGTTTCTCATCATTTACAGAGGCTGTGGCAGTGGGCTTTGGAGGTCATGAAAGAGACAGAAGTCCAGGATTTACCAGTGGACCTAGGGCTGGTCTTGTGAAAACCTCTGTTTCAGAGGCAGATGTTAATTTAGTAAATGAGATTTCTTCTTAGAAGCTGGAGCTGTCCACAGATGAATACACTACCTTAGCATGGGCTAAGCTCTCCAGAAGAGTGTAAGGGTAGACTAAAGAAGTGGCTTTTGGCACGCAGCACAGTGGTGAGGCCCATAGCATTACACCACAGACAGAACTCACGCAAGCAGAGGATAAACAACTGATACTGAACAATGTTCTGCATTGCTATGAACTCCTGCTGTTTAAGTGTATTCAATGCAATTTAGGCTATAAATATTTTCAAATTGTGATAGGCTTATTGGGCTGTTGCTCCATCCTGAGTCCAGGAGCACCTGAATTTCAGTTTGACCTAGGTCACTCCAGAGCAGTTTTTGGGACACCAAGACACACACTCTTGCTGTTTTCTATCTTTGTTTTGATGCATTTTCCCTAAGCACTTCTCTGTACTGCTTCTACCCGGGCTCTCTCCTTCAGAGATCCAGTAACGGATTCGACTATTTATCTAGCTAATGCTGTCTCCTCATCATACCTAAGACTTCATGTTGTCTGTGACTCTATCACTTTGGATTCTATTTAACCCAATTCTGCTGCCTCGAAGGACAGAGGATAAACACAACCCCTGGTTCTCAGATGCTGGAATTGTCTATCTTGTGGGCACTGTTTCCTGGGTACTGCTCCCTCTAACTCTTATGAACAGGTATAGTAGATACCTAGATATACCTTGAATCTTTGAAAAAGCCATATATATATATAAATTGGTTCTCCAGATGGCAGAGCCATGTACACATATGGGAAGGAGACGCCTTCTCTTCTTACCCAACAACTTGGGAGGCTGAGCTCTTCCAGCTGGCCCTAATTCTGGAGTTTCCAAGTGTGTATCAAGGCAGTTGCTTAACAAGCAATAAAACTGGGTATATTTCTCTGCCCCCAAATCTATGTTTCTCTCTCCGAACTCTGCTTTGTGCCCCACAGCCTAACTGAATGCCTTTTACACACAGCAATATCTTAGATTTTGTATCTTTCCATGGGAAAAGTAAAGCTGGGCAGGAAAGGAAACTAAATGAGCCACATCCACCAAACACCTGTGTGATTTTGCAACTATTCCATGTAAGTTCCCTTGTTGGTAAGACAATATATTGGAATTTTCCACTAAGTGCCTGTGTTAATGGCGTAGAGTAATGATTACCCAGGCATCATTTTTTAAGTTTCCATCTGTTTGTTTCATAAAATGCCCTGGAATTTCAATGCATACTGTATTGTACCTTCAGTAAATCTGGTCTCAGATGTATGAGTGCAACTAGCAGACATGGTCTAGCCCCAAAATGCTTTGGGGGATAATTTTTATAATTAACCATGAACTAGTGGAGAATTTTCAAAATGTGTTTCACTGTGGACACAACGCAGAAGAGCCAGGGTGAGAGCATGTGGAGTTGAGCCTGACACCAAAGCAGAAATGTGAAAACAGCCTTGGGAGTTCTGCTGTGTGCCAACCCTCGGGCTGAACACCTCTCCAAGTGCAGCAGAGCCAGACCTTTGCGGCGGGGGCAGGTCATGAGCAGGGTGAAGGAGCCAGGTCTCTCTCAGTTGACTGATCTTGCCTAGGCCAAGGGTTCTTAACCATTCTGGGTCACAGGCTGTTTTGAGAATTTAATGGAAACTTCAGACATCCATCTTAGAAAAAGACTCTTTCTCCCTGGAGCGGGTGTTGTAAATCAGACCTCAAACGAGGCCTCAGGGAGGAGGTTAAGTCACGTTAGGGATGATGTAGATCAGCCTGGTAGAGGGACCGTCGAGGAGGGGTAAGATGAGAGATCCCAGAGGAAGGAGGACTGGGAAGCAGGGTTGGAAGGGTTGGGATGCGAGGAATGTGAAAGTCAGGACAACTCCAGATTTGAACTTGGGGCGTGAACTGTTAGCGAGATTAACTTTGAATCACTCATGCGATTCTAGGTGGGTCATTCCCTGGGGATGTTTGGGAAGCTGCTAAAATATAAATCTGAAATTCTGGAACCATTCATGTGAAAAACAGAGGCAGCTGAGCTCTGAGGCACGAGTTAGACCTGAAGTGTGCCTTCCACGCCTCGCCCTGCAAGAGTTAGGTGTGTCTCTTCTCAGCTGCATTAACAAAGCACAAACACATTTTTTCTATTATTTTTGCTTTAAAAGCTCTTAAACTTCTTCACTATGACGTGAATCATAGCTAAAAATTTTAGTACAGTATTCAAGACTCACCACCAAAACTTCCATTCCTGATTAAAACATTGCCTTTCAACCTGCAACTTCCTGTCTGCTTGCAGAGTTCTTAGCCTTTCTGGAGAATCTCTTGGGCCCTACCTCACCTGCCTTTCTTTCGTCTTTTTCTCTCTTTCCATCTTTTCTTCAAGCCTTCATTGAGGTCTGATTTACATACTATAAAGTCTTGCATTTTAAGTGTGTAATTTAATGCTGATTTTTTTAAGTAAATTTACAGTCATGCAACTATCCCTACAATCCAGTTGTGCTTATATTCTTTTTATTTTCTTATTTTAACATAATACAAGTAAAAATTAATAAAAGAAAACATTTAAAAAACACTGTGCTTACTTATATTAAAAAAGTAAGACAAAATTTCATAGCAAAACAATTAGAGAATAACTATGGCCAATACACTGTGTCATGGTCTTATTTAGCATGGCCAACATGTTACTCAGAGGACAAATCACAGATTAAAAAACATTCTTTTAACTTTAAGAAAACTAAGTCCCAGGTACCATGATCAGCTCATAATGTTAACCATTCTGAAAGCAGTTACTCTATTTTATGAATTAAAAACTTAAGGCTTGGAGAGGTTAAGGAACTGAAGTCACGCAACCATTAGTAGGCTAAATCGGTATTAGAGTCCAAATCTCCTTGATTGCAAAGACCATATTTTTGGGCAATATGACATAATGTTTCTCAAATAACAATCTGACTTTAAAATTGTAATCCACTCAGTAAAACCTGGATTAGTTTTATTCAGTGTTGTATCCAAAATGCCAGACACATAAAAGCAATCAGTAAACATCTGTTAAGTGAAATGTGTACTCACATTTCACAATGGTGTTATTTTAGAATTATTCCCCTGAATATTTTGCCCACATGACAGGACAGCAATTGTCTGCGATGTTGGTATAATTTGTGTACCCATTGTTGGGGGGCGAGTGTTGTGAATGTAATTGCTATACAAAGGAGATGAGTAAGGCCACTAATTTATGTTATCCTTGGGCTAAAAAATTCTCCTGGGCTTCAGCTTTCCAATATGGTAGTTTTTCAATATGAGATGATAGTACCCTAAGTACAAAGGATGAAGAGTGATTATGGTGACTACAGTGTGGACCTCAGAGTGGGAGAAAATAAGGAAGAAAGATGAACTGACAATGTTTACAGGGTCATACACGACCTCTTTCTTTAGAGCTCAATATCTGTATAGCCATTACATTTGGAAAAAGCACACACACACTTTCGTACTTCTTTTGTGGCACTGCAGATGGAACCTAGGGCTTGGCTCAAGTTGGCAAGTGCTGGAATACAGCCTAAGCCCTCTATGCTCTTTCTTTGATTGTTCTGCACTTCCAGCATTTCTAGATAATGTGCATGTACTGTAGGTCAGACCATTTCAGCCAGTTATAAGGATTTTGGAGTAAAGCTCTCTGAATCCCTTCTTTACTGAAAGCTGTGAAATGCAGACTGGGCTGGAAACATTCTGCATCTTGAAAATTTTCCAAAAGTTTTACTGCTAAAGACTCCCTCAGGCATGGGATTGTCTCTGAGTTCCAGGCAATGTTTGAAGGCAAACCTGGAAGTGCTGGTTTTCCGATTCCACAAGAAGTGAATGGTTCTTGCCTTATGTTATCCAGGCGTGGAAGGGATCATTGCACAAATCCACACTGCCAAGCGTATATGAATTTTGCATTGCTGCTTGGAGGCCAGCTTGTTTATGCCTTTCCTGGTCCCATTCCAATGTGATCTCACACATCGTGACAGGGCTTCCACACCGCTCTGCTGAAAGTGGTCCTCAGTAAATGAACCCCCAAAAACTGTGCAAGACAGAGTCAAGAAGGTCATGGCTTATCTTGGGGACTTTGCAAGGAGGGAAAGAATGTTGGACACTTCTATCTAAAATTTAATGTCCAGCTCCCAAGATAATTCATGAATTATGCAAACACTCTTTGAGTTCTGCTTGCAAATGGGCTGTATATTTTGTGTATCTGGAAAAATCTACATCGTCCAAGTGCTGCATTTTTTGAAGCTGATGATTTATTTGCAAGGACAAAACACACCTACATCTCACAGAGAGGCTGTGAAGAGCGTCGTGTCCTTCACAGACCTTCTTGGAGACACTCGTTCTGTCATTCACATTTATCACAGCTTAACCCTAAAGCAAAGATCAAGCCAGCCACAGACAATAATTTTATTGAAATGTGATTAGGCTAACTGGGAACTTACCTTTTTAAAACATGGAAAAGGAAATTGTACTGGGAAAGTTTTTCTTTTTTTTTTTTCTGTGCAAAGAGAATAAGGGAAGGGCAGGTTACTGAGGTGTCACCAAGAAAGAAGTTGACCTTGTTCTCTCCCTGAAGTCATGGGTTTTGCTTTATTTCTGAATCTGATCTGTTCATACTCTGAAGAATTACTTTGAGCGAAGTAAATATTCCCAGAACATTTTGACATCAATAGATTGATTCTATCTTATACACAAATATGTAAAATGAAATAGTCTAGATATCATGTTTAAGTTTTTCTTAGAGAAAGCAGTGGCCTGGTACTCCATGATGAAGACTCTACGGGAGGGGAATATTCATGTTCTCTTCAGTCCAAGTTATCCAGTCATGGAAGCTCCATGAGTCAGATGATTTGTTTATATTTCTGGGGGCATTTCTCAGACCTTAAGCACTAGCTCCCCTCAGCAGGACTTTGTGACATGCCAGATGTGCATTTTGGCTGCTGTCGACTTGGGCTCCACACCTCCACCGCCTCAGGTCACCCTTCCGTGCACTCCCTGTCCCTGTCGTCCTACACAAACCGCTCTGCAGGTCCCTGAAGGCTCCAGACTCATCTCTCACCTTCTTGCTTGTCAACCTCTCTTTGGGAAGGGCTTCTCCACGGGGATAAGGCAAACAAATCATTGTAATTGTAGCTATTAATTAACACCAAGACCTTAGCCCTGAGTGGATATGTTCTCGGTGATTCCTAGACCTTCGAACACCTGACATTGTAGCCTTATTTTCCAAGTTTTATATGTTGCTACATCACTAATTTTTTTATCTCTTTTCATAAATACATGATGAGTCCCTTGAGAGAAGAGCATCTTCCATGCTTTTCCTGCTTCATTTGTTTTCATTTCTTTCTCTCCTGAACACACACATGCACACGCACACACACGCACACACCATGTATTGAACACGTAAGAAGTGTCACCTTTACAAAAGTTACCAAGATGTGGTCCTTGGCCTTGCAAAACTCTCAAATAAGGAAACTTCCATCATCAGGGGTAGGCCAAAAATTTCTGCCTTGAGAACATCTAACTCTCTCAATAACTTTTCCAACAATGAAGCCAACTCCCTGTAGACGCTGAATACTAAAATCATCTTGTGTTTCAATCCTGGGAGATGAAATCCAGCCCATCCTCTGGGCCCGTTCCAGACACAGAGCCCCACAGGGAGACCACAGGTTTTCTTTGAGGATGGGAAGGGGAGGCTGCTTGTCATCGGCTCTTTCTAACAACCTTGACTGTGGTTACTGATGAGGTAAATTCCCTCGGCAAGCTGAGGCAATAGTTTCCGAGAGAAAGATTGTTTTACATTTGCTCTTCCTCTTCATCGCGAGCTCTTCTCAGGTTCCCAGCCCTGCGCTGCCCACAGCTGGCCATCTGGTCAGCAGCTGCTGCTGTGGAAACTCTCTGGCATCAGCACCCAAGGGCTCCTTTCGCTCCTCATGATCCACACGTCTGCATCCCGGGCTACGCCACCCTTCTGCTGGGGAGGAAACAAGTGCCGTTTCCTTTCATCTTCTTTCCTTGTGTACAAGAGGGACATGAGTATCAGGGGTCTGGCAGGGGGCTGGTAGCCCTCGTGCGAGCAGGACCGGTAGCTTTGCACTGTCTGTGAGAGTCCAGCTCTTTGGAGACGTGGAGAAGCTGCAGTGGCAAGGTTAGAGTTGTGTGGCACAGCCAGATATGTGCTCACTGGTGAGCAGAGCCTGCTGGCTGAGTATCAACAGTGGTTCCAGCCATGGAAAATAACCTGTCCATCCTTTCTCTTGCCCTGACCAAGCCTGGTGATGTGGTTAGGAATAAAAATAGTTAATATTTATGGAGCACTTATCATATGTGCTGAGTGTTTTGTCTGACTAAGATTCCATAGCTATCCTATGAAATGGTTACGGATATTAGATCACTTTAAAGTTGGGGAGTCCCTTGTCCAGGGTCACATGACTCATTCATTCTACTTCCTATGCTTTCAGAATGGCAGGGTTATTATAAGATTCTGGGGGTTAGAAACTATGAACTGTCCAGTTCAAGACATAGAACGGATTCTGGTTCCCAGAAGGTGCGGAAAACCTTGTGGACCGAGTAGATGTTGAGGGGATTGCTAAGTAGAAGGTGTTGAGTAGAAGGTAGTCTGTGTTCTCCACAAGCTGAGCGTCTCTCCAGCCCCCTTTACTGGAAGTCAGCTGCACTCAGGAATATGGGAGACAAATGGCACTGTCTCCACAGACTCCCCAGAACTCTGCACCCTCCTGCATAATCTGGCTCTTCTGGTCTGAAAATAGACTGCACTTAATGTTGTCTGCCTTCTTTCTCTAGTTTGCCCCATAGTCATGATGTTTGCTTTGCTAACATGTCCTCTTTGCTCTTCCTGTTCAATCCTGTCCCTCCTCAAGGATCAGCTCAGATCTCACCGTCCCAGAAAGCATCCCCCGGGATTTCCCAATGACTTTTTTCCCACAGAAACTAGTCTTCTGCATATCAGTTAGGATGTAATGACAGCCAGGACGCCAGCAGAGCATGTTGAGATGTGTAGGCCTTGGTCCACTGGATAAAGTGTGCTTCAAGTACAGATAAAACCCTATATCCTGGACATTTCATGGGACAGTGAGTAAAAATGACTCAGTGCTCTAGGCCTTTGGTCTTATATCCTGCACAGCTTAAGTATTTTCCTTTCTCATGCTTCTTTGGATCACAGGGCTCAAGCTGTGACTACTCATTGGCATAGCCTGATCTAAGGCATTTTTTCACCTTAGATCTCAGCACTTTCATTGATATTTAAGTCTATATTATGAACCAGGCCGTTACTGACCTCAAACAGGAGTCCAGTAGGTCAAGAGTAGGACCAACATAAACTAAATCTGAGTATACTAGGTTGTTGGGCTGAGACTGTAGGAGAACCACAGAGGTCTTGTGGGGGTCTTCTCCCTGATTCTTCTTTCTTTCTCCTGCTTCCTTAAATTTTTCTCTTAGAGTACAATTTTTAGAGCTGGTGCTAGACAGAGCCAGGCACTTCGCTTTGGTGACCATAACCTCACGTGTTGAAGAACTTTTCTTCTGGAAAGACAAGGCCTCCAGAGAGTGGCTGTCAGGATAGTTGCCTTTTGCTTTGCTAACTTAGAACTTGATACTCCTCTGTTTCAGACCTTGGGTCAGAACAACCTCACAGGGGATATTTGACCGCACCTCCACAGTTCACAAAGTGTTTACTCTCCTAGGCTTTAAATTCTCCCTAAGGGATAAGAGGAGTTTATTCTTATTTTTCCAACAAAGACACTCAGACTTCCATCAAGTTTCTGGCCCATGGTCAGAGTCAGTAAATGGAACACTGACATCTTCCAAGCCCACAGCTTTCCCGTTATTTATTTCCCCTTCTTAACATTCCCTCGGACAGAGTTAACCACATTAGAATCACCTAGGATACTTACAAAAAACACCAGTGCCAAAACCTTAGCCCAAGTGATTCTCATTTTATTGGTATGGGAGGAGCCTGGCCATCGGTGTTTTCATATGTTCCCTGTGTCTAATACAAGAACCATTGATCTGTACCCTTTATTTCCATGACACTTGGTGCACCACTGAGAACTCTACCAACTAAAAGCAGTATAAATATTAATGATTTCTTCTTTACAACAGTTGTTGAAAGCCAGACTGTTAAACCATTGAATTCCTTGGAAAGTACATTTTCTGTGGATACACAAGCTTCGAAATCCATCTCTTCTAGCAGATGGTTTTCCACTTAAGACTGCATGCTGCCCCAAGCAAAATGAAAGGTGAAAGTTGTCTCCTTTAACAGTCCAGCTGTTGGTATTTGCAAGACTGGGCTCCTGTGAACTGATATGCCATGGAGATGCTATTTATAAGGGCAGTCATCAGTTTGTCTTATTATCTGGCCAGCTGTGCAAAAAAGAACTGTTAACTGCTTACAGTTTATCCTTCCCCAGAAGTTGTAGGCTAAAAATATATTTTCCTTTGCATGCATTCCTGTCTTCCCCTGAGCTTCAAGCATAAAACTTCAGACGTGATTAATGGCTGGTACCCAGAAGCAGAGCCTGCTGATGCCTGGCTGGCAAGGCCAGGCTGCTGAGCTGTAGTGGCACTTTGCAGGCATCCTAAGGGCCAGTTCCTCCAAGCTCACCTGGACATGAAGCCCACTGCTTCGTGAGGTGTCCTCATTCTTAGTAAAAGGACATGGTCAGCTCCCACTTCTCATTTTCTGGTGGAAGGTGAATCTAATGTGCTGCAAAAGTTATGTCAAAGAGTGAAGAGAGGTAAGAGAGAAAGTGACACTCCTTGAGTAATTGCAATCCAGTTAATCAGAAGTTTCCACGCAGAACGCCCCTCTATTTCAGTAGGAAGAGACTCAATCTATCAAGGCAAATTACGAAAGGTGAGACCAAAAGCTTTACTGGTTATGTCAGGAGGAGAGTAAAGGGGACGAGAAGAGGAATGAATCTGTGCGATGTCATGCACTCGCTCCACACAAGGATGTAAAAGAGGACTCGTAGAAATAAAAAATCTCCCTCCATGCACAGGGTGTCAGCAGGCCAGCAGGAGCACCAGCGACACAGTAGGGCCCCGGCTGGGACACACGCAATGGGCTGGTGGGACCAGAGGCCTGGGAGAGTCTGAAGCAACAATGACAATACAAGCAAACAGCAGGTAAGTCAGCTGAGCCCTCGTAGTGCTTGGGCACAAAGACACATAGAATAGAAGTAGGTGGGTAGGGCTGCCCCCTGCTTTTCCTAATGGGCTTGGGGAGAACTCCAGCCAAAGAAGACTCATCTCATCCCCCAAATCCAGAGGTCAAGATCAGACTCATACCCAGCAGAAATCCATTGCAGTTTGTATGCAAACTTGGTTCGAGTACATATTTCTGGGGTCCGTCTTGTACCTACTACAGAATGGCAGACACTAGAGGAATTTTAATACTTTTATCTTTCTCTGTCTGATTGCTTTCCTTTTTTGTATCTGGCTGGGTTTTTTTCTTTTTCTCTGTTCCATTTTGTCCGGCTTTGCTTTTCTTTTTGTATATATATATTTTTCCTGTATGAGATTATTTTTGTTTTCTATTTTTTTCTCTGTCTATTTTATTCTATTTCTTTCATGACTTACATCTCTAACCTTTCTCCTGGCTTACTTCTATTCATCCTCTTCCTTTCTTTTGTCACAGCCTCACTTGCTTTTATGATACTTGCATGTGAGTAAACACTGTCTCTTCTCTTTATGGTTTGCTTCAATTCTCCTAGCCTGTCTCTTCCAATCATTCCCTCTCATGTCCTTCAATTCACTTGGGTGATCATTCTTTGCCCTCCAGCCTTGATCCTGCTATGTTTAAACTCATTTACCTTTCCATTCTACCCCCTATGCATCTTACTCCCCCCAATAACAGGGAAAAATCACTTTAATAAGTGGAAAATCATTCCATATAAGTTTCTGATACAAGTTGGATTATATTGTATAACTATAGAACTTGCTCTTATGGCTAAAAGTATCAGGTTATAGTGACTATGGTTGGTCAGTAGCCAGATTGTACTTGAGTATATTATTGTTAATTGTACTACTTTAACTAGAATATCATACCTGTTATAATCATTTTTTCTCCCCTGTATGACAACACTGCAATTGTACGGGATCATAAGCATCACCATAGTCCTGTACCAACGGAATGGGCCCTGAGGCAAATAGATAACAACTTCACATCCTGAGTATATTGGGGAGGTAGGTTCTTGGAATAAACATAAAAACCAAGAACCACGGACATCTAGAAAGACATCTTGAGGAAAAGACATTTCTTAGGGTAGCCTTTATACCAAGGATAAAACTCTCTAACATAAGAAATCTACACCATCAACACAGAAAATAAAATAAAATAAAATAAAAAATAGAAAATAACAAGATGAAGAAGCAAATTGCAGTCCCAAATGCCCAATCCACACAGGACAAGTCCAGAGCACAAAGAGACCGAGGACATCAGAATCCAATCACTGGAATTTTCTGAAATGATAGCAGCAGAGGTGAAGAAACAAATGGAAGAGGCTATAAAAAAATCTCTGAGTTGCAAAAATGAATGATGATCAAAATGAAGACACTAAAGCAGACACATAAAATAAGAGGAACTCAGAAAAACAATGGAAACCACGAATGCCCAACAGAAAGAAGAACTATAATCAACGAAACAGATCCAAACAGAAATCCATACTAAAATTTCCACTGAAGGTACATAGAACAGTTTGAATTAAGGAGAGCACAGAATATCATATCTAGAAGACAGGATTGTGACTAGCGACCATGAAAAGACAGGTACCTTAGAAGTAGAAAGAGACCATGAAAAATCAATCAAAAAGCTACAAGGTGAAGCAAAGAAGAGCAACATAAGTTTGAGTGGAGTCAGGGAGAAAGCTGGAGACAGTGGAAAAGCCATTAAAAACCTCTTCACAGAAATAATGGCAGAAAACTTCCAAAACATGGATAAAGGATTTGACATACAAATAAATGAAGCATATAGAACCCCAAATAGCCATGGCTGTAATATATCTACACCAAGGCATATAATAAGCAAAAGTCCAGAAATTCAGCACAAGAACAAAATATTAAAAGCAGCTAGAGAAAAGAAACAAGTCACCTATACAGGAAAGCCCATCGGAATCACAGCACATTTCTCAACAGAAACTCTCAATCAAGGAGAGTTTAGAGTCAGGTATTTCAACCTGCCCTAAAAACCTTCAACCCAGGTTGATGTACCCTGCAATACTACACTTCAAAATCAATGGGGAAATAAGATACCTCCATGATAAAAAACAACTGAAGAAATGCATGACCAACAAAACAACTTTTCAGAATGCTTGGAAGAAATGAAGAATGCAGTAGAATGAAGCCATCAGGCAGGGCAAGCAATTAAACAGCGGAGAAAGACAGGGAACCAACAACAGAAAAATAATGACAAAGATAAGCCAACACATATCAGTTATAACCATCAATATAAATGGCCTCAATTCACCAACCAAAAGAAACAGACTGGTAGCATGGATTAAGAAACAAGATCCAACAGTACGTTGAATTCAAGAAACACATTTAAACCCAAAAGAAGTTCATAGACTAAAGATCAAAGGATGGACAACAGTACTGCATGCTATAGGAACGTAGAAAAAGCAGGGGTAGCTATTCTGTTTGCAAACAATGTAAACTTTAAGTAGAAACTGATCAAAACAGACAAGGAAGGTTACATATGTATTAAGAGAAAAAAATCCAAGAGGAAGAGATGACAATCTAAATATATACGTACCAAATACCAGAGCACCCAACTATATAAAAGAAATATTAACAGAGACAAAAAATTAAATGGGCATTAGCATAATCATAGTGAGGGACCTTAATACTCCACTCTCACAAATAAATAGATAAACTAGACAAAATATCCACACAAAAATACCAGTATTAAACCAAGCCTGTGAACAAATGACTTTAATAGATGTCTATAGAGTGTTCTACCCCCAAACATCTGAATACACATTCCTCCTAGAGGTACATGGGATGTTTTCCAAAATAAAGCACCTAACAGCTCATAAAAAATGTTTAAGTAAATGTAGAGAATTTGAAATCATCTCATGCATGCTATCTGACCATAGCATAATGAAACTGGAAGTTAACAGCAAAAGAAATCTCATAAAAACATGGAAATTAAACAATACCCTTCTGAACAACCAATGGGTCACAGGGAAAATTAAAGAAGAAATTAAACAGTATCTACAGTTAAAGAATAATGCTGATACAACAAACTGGAACTTATGAGGTGCAATGAAAGCAGTCCTAGGAGAGAAATTTATAATGATGAACTCACATTAGAAAAACAGAATGAGCTCAAATAACCTAATGTTGAACCTTAAACTTCTAGAAAGGGAAGAACAAATCAAACCCAAAGCTCATACAAGGTAGGAAATTATAAAGATAAGAGCAGAAATTAGTGTAATTAAGACTAGGAAAACAATACAAAATCAATGTATTGAAAAGTTGGTTCTTTAAAAGAATAAATAAAATCGATAAACCAGTAGCCAAAAAGAGGAAAGAAAAAACACAAATTTTAGAAATTAGGGATGAAGAGGGGGAAATCACAGTGGATCCTGCAGAAATCCAGAAGATCAATAATATCTATTTTGAGAACCTGTACTCCAACAAGATGGAAAACACAGAAGAAATGGGTAGATTCCTAGATACAATCGAATTGCCAAAACTAAATCAAGAAGATATAAGCATCCCAAATAACTTGATTTCAGCCAATGAAATTGAAACTATAATTAAAAACTTACCAACAAAGAAAATCTGATAGATTCCTGTTGAATTCTACCAGAAATTTGGAGAAGAACTAGTGCCACTAGTGCTGAAACTCTTTAAGTAAATTGAAAGGGAAGCAATACTCCCAGGATCATTCCTGGAAGCAAGTATTACCTTGATTCCAAAATCAAAGAAGAATCCAACCAAAAAAGAAAACTAGCGGCTAATCTCCCTAATGAATGTAGACACAAATATCCTCAATATGATACTGAAAAATAGAATTCAACAAATCATCAAGAAGATTACACACCATGACCTAGTGGGAACCATCTCAGCAATGTTGGGATGGTTGAACATATGCAAATCAATAAATGTACTTTCAAATGTGTTGATGCATCACATTTATTAAATAATTTCTTCACTCCACTTTTTATATATTGGTCTTACAGACTTCTTTCCCTATTTTTGTTTAAATCATCACAGGCTTTTTCTATAGAACTGTCACCCTGTCTGATGGTCCCTAAAGATGCCCTCTTCCTGGATTGTACTGTCATGTACAAATCCTTTCCCCCAGGGTGGGCTGCGATTATTACTCCTCTGACAAATGATATATGATAGAGGTGATGGGACATTACTTTCTGTACAGAGCACTGAAGAGCATTCTTTAGTACCATCCTAAGAAAGGAAGCATGAGAAGAACAGGTTTTAATTTCCTGCATGTCTCAATATATCTTCACAAGGGATAATCAAACATGGTGACTATCTCAATAAAAATTATGACAGTAAAGGATGCTAATCTCCCCCCAAATATTTCTCCTTGCTTTGAACACACTTATCCTATTATTATTACCATTCCCTGAAGCTGTTCTCTAAGTCTTCTTCCATGAATGTCTTTAAAAGCTGTGATAAAAAAAACCTGTAAGGGCTGCTGCTGAATGCCATCCAATGGAAAGGCAAGCCTGTATCGCTCTTATAGTGTCCTTAACGAACTTATTCACAGGTCCATCACTGTGCAAGTTCTAGCTCATCACTAAAGTCAAAATAACACTGACAGGGAAACATTTTGAATCGATTTAGGACATCAAAGCAGCCACAACAGCACAACTCAAGACACTGTGGAAGAGTATTTCCAGTGCTTCTCTGAAAAGGGACAAGAACAATGAGATAATCACGTTGAAGTAAAGGGTAGTATTTTAAGGGAGATTAATGTCAATGTGTCTTTTGCTGTAATACATTTTAAAAGTTCAAATATTCACCATATTTTTTAGTCACACCTCATATATGTTTTACACATTTGCTTGATAATTCGATTGATAACTATATCTACACTGAAAATAATTTTGCCTGTGCAATTAGTTTGCAATGCTTCTGCAGAAAAGTCTGATTTCACTCAGATTCCTGTAGAAGCCCTTAGGCATTTGTTACATTTTTGCAGAATCTAGATATTCTAAAGTTGATAGTGCTATGCCTTGGTATGGTTTGTTAGTTATTATTTATTGATTCAACATGCCAGCGACATGATCCTTGGCCACTCAGTACCTGCCTGCTATACAGGCATCAGGCCCCACACTGGTTGGGTATCGCCTGTGATAGACATTTTAACCCAGATCCACCTGGATCCTCATCAGAAAAGTAGCATTGATTCCTCTAGCTATGGTGGTTACCTTCAACTGAGATTCTTCTGTCACAGGCTGAAGACAAGTGCCACATGTGCAGTTCTGCCTCTGCCTGGAGCAACGACTAATTTGCAGTCAGTGACTGAGGTATTCTGGGCATAAATGTCTGATCTCTTCTAAACTTAGAACATTTCTGAAGTGCCACTCCAACTCCCAATCTTTAAGTCATCCAGACTGTTGATGAGATTTTGACTGTATTAATTCACTCCCGGCAAGGCGATTGGTTTGCGAGAGTGCAAAGCTCATTGATGAGGTAACCTGCGGATGGGGTCCTAGAGCTCCACCCAGGTTGGAGGAACGGGTCATGAGCACATGACTTTCAGGACCTGTTCTGTCTCCTTACTCTTCCACTCTTCTCCTATGCTTCGCAGCAGCCATAGGAAGAGAAGCTTTCCCCCACAGAGCCCTTCTGCCTTGGAGCCAGCCAACAATGCACTGAAATTCTAAAAAATAAAGCTCCCCTCCTTTCAGTTGAGGGTGTCAAATATTTCATCCCAGTGACAGAAAAGCTGGCCAGAACACTGGACACAAATTCCCTAATGAATGTCCTGCACGTTAATCTCTTAGAGCAGTGTTGGGACAGCCGTCAGTACCACTAACGCTTCTCACGTGTTGAATATATTCTGCATCAACCACGGCTGGGAAGTCCATGGGCTCTGGGTTATATAAATGTGGATGCCATGTTCTTCAGTTTGAGGATATTTCTTTGAAGAAGTTGTTTGGTAATTTTCTTCCTATTGTTTTATTTCATTTTATGCATGTGTTCAGTTGAATGTTATTCTCATTTTATTGATCTCATTTTATTATCTTTTTCTTTCTGCATATTAGGTTTTAAAATCTCTTCTGTCTTAAGGATTTTCTTGACTTGTCCTTTCTTTCTTGTCTTTTCACTATGCAGTTCAGTACGGCCTTGTACTCACTTGGTAGCCCAGGCTGTGTCAGCAGTAACCCTCCTGCATCAGCCTCTCAAGTGCTGGGATTACAGGAGGGCACCACCAGCCCGGCTTTGACTTATCTTTGGATATTGTAATTAATTTATTTGACTAACACATTTATTTCCAAATATTCTTTAATATTGTTTCCTTTCTCCTTCCTCCCTCCTCTTTTCTTTCTTCCTGCTACCTTATTTTTATTTCATAGCAACAATATAATCTACTATTTTCTAGAATTCACTTTGGCCAATCGCTCCAGGTTTATGGTGGCTAAAAGTATACATAAACTGTGAGCATAGACTGGAAACACACCACTTAAGCCAGGGCTTAATTCTATGGGTAATCAGAAAATTAATTAACAATTGAGGTATGTTTTTAGCACTGAGGCTAAAACACAAGTGTTCAGGAAATATTAGAAGAATAAAAATATGGTTATAGGTAAAAATCTTATGAATAATTCAAATAAAACATAGTATTACCTTGAAGTCAACAGTGACATTTAATATGAGATAAAAACAAGGATTGGACACATTTTAGAATAGATAAACCATCCTGAGTGATCATTAGCTTTTCTGATTACAGGTTAATATAATCTATTTAATTAGATTATTGGCTTTTTATGGGGAAAGTGGAGTCCTCACATGAAGTGTCAGATATTTTCAAATTTTAACTCGGTAGGAAATAGGTGTGGCCGGTACTTCCTGCCTCATGCACCTCATTACATTCTAGAACAGCCTCGGCGTCACCAGCACTATAGCTCACGTTAACACTAGGTCATCTCTAACTACTCCCTTCTGAGTACATGTGTAAGAAAATGGTTTTAAGACGGAACGTTAGGAATAGGATGAACCATTTCCCCCACACCGTCCTTTCCCACCTTTATTCATTTCTCCTTTTGTTTTCTCTGAAGCCCTCCTCTTGGTCTTTATTAATTAGTTAGCTGTTGTGCTACATCTACTGGGTAAGGCACAATAGTGAAAGTAAGACTTCTGCTTCATTAGCATCAGACCTGTGAAGGATTTCTACCGCTAGTCAGGACTTAGCGGCTAAATGTAAAAGCTGCATCTTTTGGAACCTAAAATCAAGTTGTGCAGGAAAAACAGTAGGTTGAGGTCTTTCACGTCTTGCCCATCAGGTTCTCCCTTCACACACATGTCTGATTGGGTGTTGCCTGTTTCCTTGCTGTCTACCTCATTCACCTATATGTGATTGTGAAATCCCTGGAGGGCAAGAGACTCACTTTCCTTTGCGTATCTTTTTTCTACTTTCTGTTCTTCAGCTTCTGACTCCTTTCATTGCCAGAAACACTATTCTTCTCATTGCAGGAACTCCATGAAGATGGTTAAAACAAAAATTTTAAATGAACGAAACATGCCATTGGAAAGAGCCAGAGAAATTGCTATTTTCAAAGGGAATTTCACAGAGCAGCCTAGCAGTGCAGAGTCGTTGAACGTGCTGGGACAGCTCTGGGTTGGGTGAGGTAGAAACGTGATTATAAAACCCGCTTCCTCTGGGGCTCTGGAGTTGTTATCTACCCTCTCTGAGCAGTGCTGCTCTCACTAAAATAGACATGAGGTCTTTACTTCCCCTATGTCTGGAAGACAGGAGCATAAACTGCATAACATGTGAAAACGATCAGAACTTTTTGGAAGACAGATAACGGCCTCAAGGAGTGAAATTATGATTTTCTTTCTGAAATTTGGCCCTTAAAATAGTGATCTAGGAAGCGTTACATCAGCTTCCCATTCCCGTGGAACTATCTCTTTGCGGGTGAGGCCTGCCACAAGCGCTCTGCCCTGTGCCTTTGGGACAGAGAAGAAGCTCGGCCGGGGAAGCGGCACCTCCATGTTGGAAAAAGTTTGATATCCTTGTAAACTAGGGTCCCTAGAGTCCTTCAGTGAGCTGCTTGGGTAGCCTGTAGCTCAGTACTTATCATCTGACATCCAAAATGACAAGATGTAGGAGCAAAATGTCCACTGTCACCACTCCTGTTCAACATAGTTCTGGAAGCATTAGCCAGAGCAATTAGACAAGAGAGAGAAATAAAAGGAATAGGATAGGAAAGGAAGAAGTAAAACTATCACTATTTGCAGATGACGTGATACTTTACATGGAGGACCCCAAAAAGTCCACAAGAAGATTCTTTGAATTAATTGACAAATTCAGCAGTGTAGCTGGATACAATGTCAACACCCAAAAATCAGTAGCATTCCTATATGGAAACAGCAAACAGACTGAGAAAGAAATTAAGGAATCCATACCTTTCACAATAGCATCCTAGAAATTGAAATATTTAGGAATCAATTTAACAAAAGAAGTAAAAGATCTATTCAATGAAAACTATAGTACTCTGAAAAAAGAGATCAAAGAGGATTTCAATAAATGGAAAAATATTCCTTGCTTATGGATAGGAAGAACCAACACTGCGAAAATGGTCATACTATCAAAATTGTTGTACAGATTCAATGCAATTCCCATTAAACTACCATTAGCATACCTCACAGATCTAGAGAACACATTCCTTAAATTCACCTGGAGCCAGAAGAGACCCAGAATAGCAAAAGCAATCCTGGGCAACAAGGACAACAAGTCAGGTAGAATCACAATCCCTGACCTGAAATTATACTACAAAGCTACTGTAATACAATCAACCTGGTACTGGCTAAAAAAAAGACCTGAGGAACAATGACAGACTGGAAGATGCAGTTACAATCACAAACACACTCAGCCACCTCATCTTTGACAAAGGGGCCAAAAAAGCTCACTGAAAGAAAGACAACCTCTTTAATAAATGGTGCTGGAAAAATAAACTTGCGACTTTCCAAAGACTGAAAATAGACCCAAGTCTATCACCATGTACCAAACTCAAGTCAAAATGGATCACAGATCTCAATATGAAAACAGAAACACTAAATCTATTGGAAGAGAGAGTAGGTAAAAATCTTGAAGACATAAGAGTAGGCAGAGTTCATGAAGAAAAATCAAAGCACAAGGGAAACACTTCAAAGAATCAACAACTGGGACCTCAACTTACTGAAAAGTTTTCACACATCTAGAGACATCACCAGTAGAGTAAAAAGAAAACTCACAAATTAGGAAGAAATCCTAGCTGGCTGTCTCTTGGACAAAAGCCTTCTATCTAGAACATATAAAGAATTAAAAAAGATGAACCTTCTCAAATTCAAAGACTCAATCCAAAAATGGGCATCTGAAAATGGGCATTCTCAGATAAAGAAATACAAATGGCAAATAAATATATGAGAAAATGTTCAACATCATTCGTCATTTGAGAAATGTAAATTAAAACAACATTGACATTTCATCTCACCCCTGTAAGAATGGCTAGCATTAGGAAACCAGCCAATAACAAATGCTAGTGAGGCTGTGGAGAAATAAGAACTCTTCTCCACTGCTGGTGGGAATGCAGACTGGTGAAACCACTGTGGAAATCGGTTTGGAGATTCCTTAGCAAACTAGGCCTAGCGGTCCGATTCAATCCAGCTATTCTCCTTCTGGGTATTTTCCCAGAAGATCTGAAAACATCATATCACAGCAATATATGTACACCCATGTTTATAGCAGTGCAATTTGTAATAGCTACATTGTGAAAGCAACCCAAATGTTCATCTACCGAGGACAGGATAAAAAAACTGTGACATTTTAATGTAATGGAATATTACTCAGCTGTAAAGAAAGGCAGTCTTGAGGCTTTTATAAACAAATGGTCACAACTAGAGACCATACTCATAAGTGAAATAAATCAGAGGTGCATGTGTAAGCAGTGTATTGTATTACTGGTATAGGAAACTGAAAGTGTGAATATAAATTAGGAGGTTTGATAAACAATGTGAAATGAAAGGAAACTGTTCAAAAGTAGGAAGCAGCTGGGATGGGGGAAGGGAGAAAAGGAAGAAGGGGATAATTATGTATGTATGTATGTATGTATGTGCAGGATGGCTAACATAGTTGTACTACTGACTTCTGTCGCTTTATTGTAAGGAACAGTTAATGATTAGTTGTTTCATCAGTCTTGCATGTTCACATCTGCTTCCTAAGTATACACTTTGAAGGTGTCGGTATGTAATACAACAACCACTGTTAATTCCCTGTCAACTTATCTGTAATTCAGTTTTAATCGTAGTATTCTGGTGCTACTTTGCAAGTGGCTGTCTGTTTGTTAATATATTTTCATTCTTTTACTTTTTAAAATAAAAAAAGTGATCTAAATACCATTATTTGAAGGCAAAAGGATTAAAGTATTTTACTTATCATGATCTTTTAATTGCAAGAACCCAGATATAACATATCGTTTCAGAGATCCAATACAAATGGGATCAGATACTTCTTAGTTGAAGGCAGATGCTTTATTCTATTCATCAGGAGAGGCTAAGCCAACGCTGTGGTAACAAGCAACTCCAGTATCTCTGATAATTACCTTAGGTTATAGCTCACAAGTGGAAAGTCAAGCGGAATTCTAGATAATCAACCCTCCACTGCTGCCAGCACAGTGATTCAGCAGCCTGTGCCACCTCTGTCTGTGGCTCCACAGTCGCATCTGATGGGGTCCTCTCATCAGTAAGAGACACGGGAGAATCAGGCAGAGCATTTCACCGTCCCGCTGGGAAACTGTCCCGCTGGGAAATGCTGCATTGCACCCCATTATTCATCAGCCGCCACTCACCAGCATTGCATACACATGCACCACTCCTGCCTCTTTCAAAAGGGGCCAGAGAGTGAGTCTCCCCGGTATTCACAAGGAAGAGGAGAACCAGTATTGGAGAGGGAATAATGGCTATCATACTAATGTAATTACTAACACTGCTGGAACCTGATCCCAATTACTTGGATCCTAAGGTGTAACTAAAAGTGACAGTAATCCAGCACTAATAAATATTTTTTGAGAAAAGAAACTGAAGACTTTATGACCAAGAAGAAATCAGTAAGGATAGGTCCCCAGATATTTAGTAGATATCTTTCATACATAAAATTGATCCTACAGCTAAATTAATTCAATCAATGACAAGATTGAACTTTGGAAAAAAAAAGATAATAAGTTTATTTGCACAGAATTTCTGAGACCCTTTAACATAACAGGAACATTGTGAATCGTGACCTCAGAATACTAAAAATATTGATGATGATTTTTGGACATAGGAGTCTGACCTTTTCCGCAGCATTTTCTTGAGGTTGCTTTGTCGGCGTGGATCACACTTAGGGAAATGCTGCATTATCACAGTGTGCTCACAAAGCTGTTTTGCAGAACGTTATGGGTTTGATTCAAAACATCACCCCAAAATATCGTGTGCTCAGAGGCAGAATTTTGGAGTGTGATTGGACCCCAGAGCCGAAAAAGCTGCTAGCAGGTAGGCTTGGTCGGGGGGGTCGCTGGGAGGCGACCTGGAAGGACGGATTTTTGCCCCTGGCCCCTCCCTTCTCTGTTTCTCTGCTTCTCGGCTGTCACGGGTGAGCGGTGTTCTGTTCTACCTCCTACCACGCCGCTTCTACTTTGCAGCGTGGTAACCATGGAACAAACCCTCTGAAATCATGAATTCACAAAACTTTTCTTCAAGTTGTGAATGTTAGACATTTTGTCCTAGCAACAGGCAAGTAACTAATACACAAGCAAAGTTAGTTTTTGGAAGTTAGCCTCATTAACGTGGGTTAATAAATAGGTGTATTTTCCTTTCCACCTCTCCTTATCCCTCCATTTCTTCACATTCTGATTTTGAGGATATCTCATTGATGTCTCTTACGGCCCACTCACTAACAAATACTATGATGAACAAGGTATAGTCCCTCTGTTATTATTGCCATTATTAATTATTATTGATTTTGAGATGGGTTCTCATTCGGTTGCCCAGTCATGCACTCATGAACACCCCTACCTCAGCCTTCCCAGTAGCTGGCGTTATAGGCATGTGCCGTTGCACCTGGTGTGCTTTTTTAATGTGACAATTACATTAGAAGAGAAATAGATTCTAAACATATAAATGTTCTATGCGTTATTGCAGACATAGGAATGCTCTATGAGAACTTAAAATATTTGTGAAAAAATTCTCCTTTTATGAATTAGAACTCCTAGAAGATGTTCACATAAACTGTTATTGAATTTCTTCTATCTTTTATTTGGAAATAAAATAATATCCTGGCTGTCAATATAACTATGCCCATTATATTGTATCTTATCTATTTTGGGCCACTCGCAAAACTACACAATTATCTATTTTATTCTTGTTAGCAAAATGGTACAGTAGCTCTCCCTCCTGGCTTCTATAACTTGCAGATTTGATTAGCCTTCTTTGCACAGTCTCATCCAAGTTCCTAACAATAATTTTGCTCAAGGAGAGGCCAATAACCTACATACAGAACTACTTTCAGTATTAGGAAACTTCATGCCACAAGAGAACTATCCTGTCTTAAACCAATTCCAGACTAAGTGAAACCTCTAAATAAAGGAAGTAATTCAAACTGTTCCAAGGGTGCTACTGCCTTGCAAATATTCTTGTAAACAGTTTCATCTGAGAGGGGACACACTGTAATTGTTACTGATCTTTATTTTCAATACTTCCTTTTCTAATTGTTAATTTGGAATGAGAGTTCTCTGTACTTATGTATTTCTCCTGGAGAAACTTTGTCTTTGTTGTTGCATAATTGGCTGGTTAAGCTTCATTTTGTCAGCTTGATCGGTTGGTTCAGAAGCTGCTCAAGGAATTAGTAAGTGTACTTTGGGATGTGTCATGGAATGTGACCATGAATACGCTATATTGTCCCTTACCCTTTCCTCTCTGGCACTGTTCCTCTACTCTGCCTCCCAGCCATTAAGAACTAAGCAGCTTTTCTCTGCCACTCCCTTCCACCATGATGGTCCTGCCGTGGAGCCAGCTAGTCATGAGCTGCATCCTCTGAAACCATGAACCAGATGAAGAAACATCTCTTCATTTAAGTTGCTAGTGTCGGGTGTTTGCTTCCAGCCACAAAAGATCTGACGTGCAGATAACTGGCACCAGAAGTGGGGTCACTGTTATGACAATCCCTTCCATATGGCTTAGAAACCTTCGGAACTGGCTTGTAAGAGGTGCTTGGAAGGATTTGTGTATGTGGCTTAGGGGTTTAGTGTTCTTTAAGAGAAACCTGATGGATGGTTTTGGTCAGAGCTCAGAATCCCCAGACAATGATGGAGTGTAGATAGTAAAGAGTAGGCACAGGAAGTTTTAGTTGAAAACAGGGGCCCCATCAGCAAGGGAAACAGAGGCAACATATGTTATACTTTGGAAAAAAAACTGCATTTTCTCTAATCCTGATATAAATTGGAAATGAGGTAAATTAAAGACTTTGAAAGAATTAGAGAATATGTAGGAATTTAATGGTGGGCTGAAATGGGACCATTATATACATATAGAAGGTCACTGTAGATACAGACTAAATAAGAACTAAATAAGAACCTGAAAATAAAAGTTAGAGTTAGGCATTTGAAAGAGGAAAGAAAATTGAATCTGTTCATGTAAGTCAATTTCAGTTCCGGTCTGCCCTTTTTTGGACAGTACTCAAGAGTTGGCTAGGATGGGTGGTTTCTTCTCAGGTAGAGGGTGAATGATCTGCACAGGTCTTGTAATAATTAGGTTCATAGAATAAAAATTCACTTTAAGCCCTCTTCCTGGAATACCTTCTCTCCTGGTAAGTTCAGTTCAATTGTCAGAGAACAAGACTTCCGTCCTTTCTCCCTTACAGGCTAGAAGAGGATAAAGAAGGATGAGAAACGGTAAAGAATGCACCACATCATATTTGAAATGTGAGCCTTCCTCCACCCAGCCCCAACTCCAGCCTGATCTACTATCATCTCTCTGGAAGGGTTAAACAATAGCCTTGGAACTTGGTCTTAACTTGCACCCTTGAGCTAGCCTTTCTGTTCTTTCTTAAAGTAAGTCAAGCTTATTGAGCGCTTGAGATTTTTGCCCTTGTAGATTTAGGATAGAATAATTTTGGGATAATGTTTTTGTGCTTGTTTTCTTTGTATTTTTGTCACTTTATCATCTTGTTTCTCTCACTTCCAGTAGATAATCAATCCTTGTGATCCCTTGTTTCTAGCAGGTACTTTAGCAAGGTATTAAAGAGAAGCAGTTTTAACATTACAGCTCTTCAAGTCTTGTAGAAGGGAAATCCATTCAAGAAAGATGTAAGATCTTTAATAGGTAAAAATAAAATGGAATACTACCTTTGAAGGTTATCATAAAAGAAAATATTCCCCCAGACTGAGAAGTAGAGATGTGGGTAAAGCTTGAGTGCTATGGATGTGTTTGGGATTTCCATATGGTAGCAGGGATGCCACATTTAAAGAATCCATCAGAAGCTTGTTAATGGCATGAGATATTGTGACTTTGGTAGGGGTGCTGCCATACACAATACAAATTGAGTACTTTAAACATTAGAAATGTATTTTCTCAGTTCTAGAGGTTGGAAGTCCAAGGTAAAGGAGCTGGTAGGATGTTTCCTTGGTGCAGTCTCTCCGTAACTTTCAGATGGCTGTCTTCACATGGTCTTCCCTTTGTGCACATAGATGTGTATCCTGAGTTCCACTTCTTATAAGGACACCAATGAGATTGGAGTTCACCTTTATAGCTTCATTGTAACTTACCTACCTCTTTAAAGATCATATCACCAAATGTAGACACATTTGGAGATATTAGAGGTGAGGGCTTCAGTGTATGAATTTTAAAGGACATAACTCATCTCAGAAGACAAATCAATGTCTAAGATTCTAAATATCTTAGAAAGGGGAGGGAGCGACAAAATGAGAAGAAAGAATTTCATAGATATGTTGACATGGGTGCAGTATACTGATAATGAATAATTAACAATGGGGGCACATTGGATTTAGACCTAACATCACTTACTGAAAATAAAGTGACTGACTTGTTGGAGATGGGAAAGGGAACAAAAGAAGAAAGCAGAAGGGGATTGAAAATGACCAAGATACATATGTACCAAAGCCTGCAAACGAATGCAATTAATATGTACTAAAAACATATACCAATTAAAAAGCAAAGAAATTGATTTTTTTCACACCTGAACCCGTCATCAGTAATTAGAGGAGGGTGCACAGGGAACTATAAGAATACTGATGAAAGGCATGCAGCTTAGCACTATGGGCCAGGATGGTTGTGACTAAGACTTTCTGGGGAAATACCCAGAATCACTCATATGCAACAGAATTTTTTTGGAGGGTTAAAGTCATTATAAAGCATTCCATGGTATCAGGCAGACTGTCTTACTGGCAATAGTGCAAACCCATAATTTGCTTTTGAGGTGCCAATTCTAATTTTAAATATAAGAAAGGTACGTCATGTTAATGTTTCAGGGGAGTGATACTTATAAATAACTATAGCATTGAAGCTAAATGTAAACTGGTGTGCTGTGGTTGGTGAAAATACATTTTTTTGTCATCTCACTTTCAGCAAGAGGTCATGACCTTCTAAAACACTAAGTCTACAGTTCTACAGTTTCATGTACTTTGCATTTGCATTGCCTAGGACAGTGCCTGTTACTATTGGCTTATGGGAAAGAGAAAAGTGTCTAGAAGAGTAACGACTAACACAAGGGGCAGGTGGGAAGAAAGAGGCAAATGAAAGAGACATAGAGGAAGAAGACAGTGAAGGCGATGATGGAAGAGAAGCAGCAGAATAAAAGTAGAGAGTGGAGACTGGAGAAATAAGAGAAAAATGACGAGGAAGAAAGAAGCGTGAATCTTTGCCAAGGAGAGAGAAACTGCAGCATGCAGAATGGGTAGTGCTGTCTTTCTTTCAGCTTCCCACCCAAGCAGAGCACACGGTGGCCCCAGGAACCGCTATGCTCCGCCCCAGGACCCATCTGCTTCTCTGGGGCCGTTGCCTATGCAATAAGAAACGGGGAAATACCTGGAAATGCACCAGGAGCTCTTCCTTGACAACCTTGGAGCCCCTTGTGCAGATACACCCACTTCAGTAGAACGTACCTGCTCCATCTGTGTGCTGTTACGTTGCTTTTCTATTGGGCAAGATCCTCTATATTCAGGAAGGGAGAGAGCCAGGGTTCGGCTCTTATACCCAAAAGCTCAGCACTGACCTGGGCTGTCGCAGTGAGACAATCTTCTGTTTGTGTCCTGACACAGGCCAAAAGGAAACTTTACTGACCCAGTCAGTTTTCCATTCCTAGAAACATGAAAATCATTCTTTCTGCTTCCTGGGAAATTTGCCTTTTCTCTAAACATAGTATTGATTTTCCTGTTTTTCAAACAAAAATCCAAACAACTGTATCTTGTTTACATTTTTCTGTCCATGCTCATCGTCCGTGCTATCAAGAAACCTTAACAAATCAGATCTGTTAGGAGGCTGGTGCTGTTTCCAGCTGCCTTCCAGTTAACGCACATAAACATAGCTAGGGATTGGTTCACGCTGCCTCAGCAGAGCCTCCATGGACAGAAGAGAAAGTGTAAATGTAAGTATTTATCTGGGCAAACATAAGTAATAGTTCCTTGGAAATGAATATATAACTGCTTTACAATTCCAGGGTGTCAGTTCATTAAGCTTCCTTTTTTGGTTACGTTTCTCTCATTGCTGAGACAAAATATCCAAGGCCCCCAATTCAGGAAGGAAAGGTTTATTTAGCTCATAGTCTGTGGAGGTTTTAGTCTGTAATCAAGGCAGGGTGGCAGGACACAGGGGGCAGCAGACAGCAAAAGCAACAAGAACACAAAAGGGGGGGCAAACCTCTTCCCCTCCCTTATATTGTAAACAGGCTACCACTACCCAGGGGGCATGTAGAACTCACGTAATCTCCATGCCCTCCTCTTACCTAGGCTCAGGATGAATACAAAATATGGACCCTGGCCCCTACTAAGTCACTTAGTTAACCTTCTATACTTTTCAAATTAACACAATGAACAACAATCTAGAGCAGGATGGGCATGTCCTTTTCACCCCAGGGTATAGAACTGCTGAGTCACTTAGTTAAACTTCTAGACTCCTCAAGTTGACAATGTATCAACAATAACAATCCATTCCTTGTCCACTTGGGAACCAGACAAAGACATTATTCTTATCATTTCAGAACTTGAACATTATGACACAGGTTTAACAATCCTTAAGAGCCAGTATTAAGTCTATCATTGTTATATTACATTAGAACCATAACATTCCCCCCCAAAGACTCATGTACATCCCTTTATGCCAGAGGCATTTAGTCCATCTGCAAGAGTTGGCAATGTCCTAACAGTTTCAACACTGCTGAAAAGTCCAAGTACTAAGGCTCCTCTGAGATATAAGGCAAACTCTTATTTGCAAGCACCTGTACAAATGAAAAGTTAAACACTTCCAACTTTCAATGCACAAAATAAGCGTTTCATTCCAAAACGCACGAACAGGGGCATACAAAGCATTGGGACCAAAGCGGGTCCACAATCCAGCAGGGCAAACATTAAGTGCTGTAGTTCAATGTCCCACATCTAAAGCAATCTGTGCCATATTGTGAGCTCCAAAGGACTTGTGTGACTCCACCCTATGCCCTTCCAGTGGTTACAGCTCCCCCAGCTTCTGTCTTGGGCCCACTTTGTTCCCCCTTATAGCTTTCCTTAGACAATCCACTTTTCTGGCTTTTCCAAACTTCTGCAGTCTTCAGGGCATTTTTGGTTCATACTCACAGCTTCACATGCTGCCCTCTCAGGGGCACACTTCTTGGCCTTCCAGGCTTCTGAAATCGAGGTGCAAGCCTTCTCAACCTTAGAGCTCTTGCATTCTGCATGTGCCTAAAACTAGCAGCATGTGGATGATGCCACGGTCTGCTGCAAGCTGGAGCAGTAGGCAGACTTTCTTTTCTCTAGGCTATAGGGATCAAGTGTATGGATTGCTGAGCACTCTGAACCTGATTCTGAGGAACAGATTCTCTATGCCGCCACAAGTCTGCAATCTGGTGTGGCCTCTGCCTCCATTCTGGAGCATGGCATTCTGCAGCTTTTTCCTCAAATCAAAGTCTCTCACTTTTGCAATTTTAAGACTGCAAAGTGTGGAGACTTACTGCCTCTTGTGATGCCCTCAGGCCGTATTTTGTATTCCCCTGTCCCTTCTCAGCAATCAAGATTTCCTCTGCTCTACTTTCGCAGTCCACAGCTTTACTGGAGCTTCCTTTCTGACCAAGCTCACAACATTATAAATCTTCCTGATGGAATCTTTTCTCTTGATTCTCAACATAAATCTGGCTAAAAGCCCCCAACAACAGCCATGCCACCCCTGCAACTTTTGACTGCCTTGAAATTTCTTCTGCCAGATTAATTCATCCACTGCCCTTAATCTTAGTCTCAGGCAAAGCCTCTGGACATGACCAAAATGCAGACAAACTTTTTGCCAAGCCATAACATATGCCATCTGGAGTCCAGCATGCAGTGCAGTCCTTCCCAGCAGAAACCCCCTGAGCCTGGTCTTTACTGGCAGGATTTCTATCAGCCTTCTGGTCTTCTGAGCTCTGACCAGAACCTCCCACAAAGAACAGCTGAAGGCATTCTAGTGCTTCTATTTAAGGTGAAATCACCAAACCTTTCCAAACTTTTCCCAGAAGCCATTCCCGAAGGCTCTTGAATCACATTAGGTATAGTTACACCAAGGACCCACTTCTCTGGTACCAGATTCTGACTTGGTTACTTTTATCTTATTGCTGAGACAAAAAATCCAGTGCCCCAAATTAAAGAAGGAAAGGATTATTTAGCTCACAGTGTGTGGAGGTTTCAGTCTGTAATCAGCGGGCTCCAAGGCAGGGCAGCACATGGCACAGGGAGCAACAGTTCATGGTGGCAGAAGACAGTAAAAGCAACAAGAGCAAAAAAGTGGGGAAGGCAAGCCTCCCTCTCTTGTATTGTAAGCAGCCTACCCCCACTCCGGGGGCGTGTAGCACTCACATAATTTCCATGCCCTCCTCTTCCCCGGGCTCAGGATGAATACAAATTAAGGACCCTGCTGCTCAGTCACTTAGTTAACCTTCTAAACTTCTCAAGTGGATACAATGAACAACATCCTAGAGCAGGAAGGGCACATCCTTTTCACCCTGGGATGTAGAATTGCTGAGTCACTTAGTTAAGCTTCTAGACTCCTCAAACTGACATGATGCATCAACCATAACACTCCCTTAGCAGTGCACAGAAGTGCTTTTGTGGTTAAGTTCCTCTGTGTAAGTTGTTCTTCTATATAAGTGAATTTTTCTCATAATTGAAACTGCTCATTTAGGGTCAAGACTGGAAAATGTGGACAAAGGCTAATATACAAAACCTTATTCTCTGTCTCTTTGTCTTCTTCAACAAGGTGTATTAAACTTCAGACAACAGTTTTTTTCTAAAGGGGTAGGATAGATGTTAAGAACTCCTGTGACTGTATTTGATAACAGAAAAGGTTTGTGTGTTTCCATATTCCTGTTTTCTATGTTCAACTAATCATGATTTTCAAGTCTTTCTGTCTCTCTTTTGCACTCTTTTACACTTAAGCCTAAGAATCAAAGCATATGGTTCTGGTGCTTCTGCTTTGAAACATAACATCTTTTTTTGTGTGTGAAAAAAGAACATTTTGCTTAACTTAAAGGCATATTGAACAACTGATTTTGTTGGAAATATGGACTGAAGAGAAGAAGCACTGCTATATTTAAATTAGCACATTCCTTTCTAGCCAGTGCAAGAACTTTCCAAATAGTCATTTATAAGTTTAATTACATAGGATTTTTATAAGTTAAACTGCTCACCAAACAACTTGATTTAGCTTTCTGCCAAATAATGACTTAGTGCCAGTACAAACTATATATCCCAGAAAAAACAGACTAGTGAAGTCCTAAGCTACTGTGTATGTGTGTGTGTGTGTGTGTGTGTGTGTGTTAAAAGGGATATTTGTCCCTAGAGTTATCCAAACAAAAGAAAAAAATCTGCACAAATAAATTTAGCTCACTAGGATGTTTCTTACATTTACATTTGAAACCATCATACAGAAATAAATTGGGATATAAACACTTTTGCTTTTGTATTAGGTGTGGTATGAAATCCTAATAAACACTGGCTAGAAACTGTTGACCACAGTCTGTGTTCAGCAAGCTCTACTGGAACCAACACTGCTGCAAGCTGAATTTCTGCCACTGATCATCCCTGAATTCACCCAGAGATCTCACTGCTTCTGTCTCTCACACATATCATTATAGCTATGGAATTCACAGCATTATTATTTTCAGTATCTCTTCATGTCAACTTTGCTTAAGTATTGAGTATCACTAAATAGTAATTTAAAAAATTACCTTCATATGTTTCAAATGTTTCATGTGAGAACCCTACGCAGCCACGTTCCAGCATGACACTTAGCTGCCATGTGTGTTTCCAAGATAAGTCTGCTATACCTTCGCTGCATTTGACCAAATTCTGTTGCTTCCAGAACATTATAACATATTGGAGAGACTCTGTAATCAGTAGAAAGTTTTGTGGCTTGAAAATATACCCCAAATTGCCAGTAATGAATATTCCATAAGCAAGGAGTCTTTTTTTAGTTTCAAATGTTATTGGGAAAGCACAGATTCTGTCAAAAATACTTATTTTGCTAAATACTTTTGAACTTAGCAAATGACTTTGGAGATTGAGCAAAAAGAAGCCAAGTGTGAGTGCCATTTACATCCAAAGTGGGATTTTCATGAACAAGCTGACTTCATACTGAACCTCTTGAAGTCATACTCATCTTTCAGAGGAGCTGAGGGATTTGTTCAGATTTTCCAAAGCTCAGTCTCTAGGTTCAACCGGTTTTGTTTATATGGTGGAAGATTTCTATTTTTAACAGATTGGAGGTGTTCCTCACCAGTGATTAGGAAACATGTTGTTCAATGTTTGGAAGACTCTTGACACTTTCAGTTGGCCAGAAAACTCTGCGTGTTTTAGAACATTGCTGCAAAGGAAGAGCTACTCTAACACAACTGCTTTCCAACTGGTATGCTTGGAACATCTAAGATTGCAAGGAGCCTTGTGATTACTTAGTTAAGAAACATGACTTTAAGAATGAGAAGACTAAGACTTGGAAGCAAAAACCAAAATATATCAGATTTTATGCTGTAAAGTAAGCTGATTTGCTTCCCTTAGGCATTTAATCACACATATATTATGGGTGTGTAGTCAGCATCTGTCTGGGCTGACAGGTCCTGAGAACAAGGTGCCCATGGATGAAAAGAAAAACAAGAGAGAGGCAGTTATGGGCCCAGGGGCTGCAGCCTCTCGGACTGGACTGAAGCTTTGATTGCCCTTCTCCTTAGCCTTTTATTGGGATACAAAAAACAGCGACAGGGAAAACGGGAGGAATAATTAACAGGGTTGGCGAGGACAATACAACTCAATGTTCACAGGAAGGAGGCTTGACTTAGTCAGCCATCACGTCATCATTCCTCCAGGCATACCTCAGCAAGGCATCTAGTGCTGTCCTGCAGCTTTCCACGGGGACACAGGTCTTGCTATCATTTTGTTTTATACTAACGCTTTTGTTAGATTTCCTCCAGAATCAAACAATCATATAGCTTAGGCCAGAAGTCTCAGATAGGTAATATATTAAAAGATAAACTAAAGAATGTCCTTCTCCACAATATATCTTGTTTTCATCCCTTATCAGTTAGTTACTTAGGACTTGCTGTGTACCAACCATTGAGCTACAATTGTATCTCCAGGTTATAGTCACCAGCTAAATAATGAAGGGAAAACAATAACTAAAAACCCAAAACACACTTAAAAACTTGTTCTATTTAGACAAATGTGATTACATAAAACAAAAACACTTTGCTTAGCAAGGGAAATAACAGAGTGCAGAGATAATCCACAGAATGGGAAATGTTTACAAACTATACTACTGGCAAAAGATGGACTTCCAGAATATAGAAAGAAGGAAAAAAAAAAAAAAGAAAAAACCTCAGTAGCAAAAAGCAAGCAAACAAACAACAAAAATAGGACATTTTAACATGGGGCAAGAGATCTAAGTAGACATTTCTTTTAAAAAGATACACAAATAGCCAGCGTAAAATGCTCAGCCTCATGAATCATCATAAAAATGCAAATCACAGCCACTGTAAGAGATCACCTCACTCCATTAAGAATGACCTGGGTCCAAAAGACTCAGGATAAACAGTGCTATTGAAGATGCAGAGAAAGAAACACTGGAGCCCTGTTGGTTGGAAAACAAAGGGAAAATGGCATACAAGTTCCTAAAACATTAAAAATATAAATACCACAAGACCCAGGGATTCCACTCCTAGGTCTGTGTACAAAGGAAATTAAATCCGCATGCTGAAGGGATGTTTGCACTTCTATGTGCACGGCGGCAGTATTTGTGATAGTCTATAGAGTCAACCTGAGTGTCTACCCTCTGAAGACCACAGTGCTTATGCGCAATGGAATTGCATTTAGCCACACACAGAGAATAAAATCCTGCCATTTGCAACAACAGGGTGGCACTCAGGATTATTCTGGTAAATGAAATAAGCCAGCCATAGCAAAGTAGATACCGCAACGTCTTGCTCATAAGCGGAATCAGTAACTGAACTTATAAAACATGAGAAAAATGACAGTCACCAGAGACTAGGGAGACTGGGAAAGGAGGGACAGGAAAGGTTGCTCAGTGAGTGCTGTGTCTGTAAGAACAACCCGAAGGCGCCAAGTCCTGGTGTGTCATTGTGCTTCAGGGTGACTGTGGATGACATTAATCTACACGTTTCTGAAAGCTTGAAGAAAGTGTTTGGACGGCTTTCACCATAAAGAAATGATAAAGGTTTGAAGAGACAGATATAATTAACCTAGCGTGTGTACCACACAGTGTACATGTACATCAAAATATCATGTGGAGATGTGCTAAGAGCAACAGTGAGGATGGAAAAGAAAGAATTCAGGGGCAAATTTGATACGTGCTTGTGGTTGATTAGATATGAGGAGAAAGAACATGGAACTGGGGATAACTCTGAGAACTTTGTCTCATACTTCTGGTGGATTAATATCTTCTAACATAAATCAGAGTCAAAAATGTAAAGATGTGGGCTGGGGATATAGCTCAGTGGAATAAGCGCTTGCCTCGCAAGTGCAGGGTCCTGAGTTCGATCCCCAGTACTGCAAAAAAAAAAAAAAGTAAAGATGTTTATGAAGGAAATTTAGGGCATCATTTATTATTATTATTATTATTATTATTATTATTAATTATTGTTATTGTTATTGTTATTGTTATAGACCCAACCAACAGGCATTGAACCCAGGGCTTTCTGCACTGATCTACATCCCCAGTACTTTCTAATTTTTTTTCAGGGTGGGTCTTGCTAAGTAGCTAAGGTGGCCAAGCTGTGCTGAATATTTGGATGCTCCTGCCTCAGCTTCTCAGAGTGCTGGGATTACCGGTGAGCACCATGACACCTGGAAAATTTAAAGCATGTTGAGTTTGAGGCGCTAGGGTACACTCTGAGTCCAGTGGACCTATGGGCGTAGAAGTCAGGAATGTTTTCTAGGCTGCAGCTACCTAGAAGCCTTTTATTCTTGCAAACTTTCTAGCTACTTAAGGGTGCTACTTGTGATAGTGGGATCTGACCGGGCTGGCAGGTAGGGTCTGGGCCTGAGCTATTATGAAACCCCCCGACCTTAGCAGTCTACCTCCGTTCTTGTTCTCTTTCCCCTTTTCCTTTCTCTTTAGAACTTTAGTTTGGATGGAGCGACATAAGTTTGAATTTGGAGCGATATCTCTTCTACAACCCAGGCTCATATTTTGTTGGAGTCATATAAGGTCTGTAAAAATCAGTTTCCTCATCTGTAAGATGTCAGTCATATCCTACTGCATAGAATTAACTCTAAACTGAAACAGTGACCATGGAAGGGGTTGGAAACCAAACGTAGGCATGAAGATGCTGTATTATTGTGCTGACAATGATGGGAAAATCATGCTCCAGTGAAAGCCCTTGATCCGAGGCTATCAAAATTAAGAATGCATTTTTGTGCATCTGTACACACTCACACACACACACACACACACACACACACCTCCCACGTGATCTTGCTCTCTCCTGTTCATTTAGTTGCCTATCATATGCATTCTGGACTTTTAAATCTTTTATTTGGATGGCTACAAAGTCCTATTGTTTTCTTTCTTTTTATTTGACCTGTGTGCTACAAGAATTCGAGACTGGTTTTCTTATGTTTTTCATTTTAAAGAGAATCAAACATCAAAAATCAAAAACAACATAGAATTTCAAAACAAGATGGTAGGAAATCAACAATGGTTGTTATATTGCCAATTGTTATCTTCAGAGTAGTTCGGATGACCAGACATACGCATGCAAAATTGATAAAAATTTAAGCATTAACTGTTTCAATAAATCAATAGAAATTAGTAGTGCAATCATCTTAGCTATCTTGTGTGTGTATATATATAATTTTTTTCCTTCTTTCTTTCATTACTCCTTTCCCTCTTCCCAGTTATTCTTTCCTTTTGAGCAGTTTCTTTCCCTTTCATAACATCTGTTGTACCTTTCAGATTTTATTTACTCTTTCAGATTCTTACACTAGGTAGACAATACTATGTGTACACATATGGGTCTGATTTATTTCACTTAAGAGTATGTTCTCTAGTTGCATCTGTTTACCTATAAAAGCTTTGAGTTTATCTGTCTTTATAGCTGAGTAATACTCTACTATGTAAAGATACCACATCTTTTTTATCCATTCTTCAGTTGATGGGCATCTGAGTTGTTTCCAAAATTTAGCTATGACAAATTGCACTGCTATAAACATGGCTGCACATATATCGCTGTGGTGTGATGTTTTCAGTTCTTCTGTAAAAATACCCAGAAGGACAATTGCTGGGTTGAATGGGATCTGAGATTGCTTTTCCTTCACCATCTTTATGTGGCTACTTGCTAGCTTACCAGATCTCAGCCAGGTCAGTTTAAGGAGGTTACTGCTTTGTAAAATGTGGGTACTTCCGCTTAACACCATAGACAGGTCTTCAGGGAAGGAGGTTATGTGCAGGAAAGACCTTCACAAATTATGAGTTATTACATAAATATCTGACTTTTTATTACTGTCTGCAAAATTAGTAAACATTCTACCATGTCATCCTCTGCAGTGCATTCTTAAATGTTTCCTGAGTGTCAAGACTCAACTTTTCTGAGGTGTATAAGGCCTGATGCTCCTGGACGCAGAAGTGCGTTCCCCGGCCCTGTCCAGATCCCCTTCCTCTTTGCTCACCAGCTGCCTGCTCTGTGGTCACCGGCTCCATTAAACCCATGACCTCATAGACACAGTTGTCACACTAAAACTGTTTCTCCAGATCCTCAGTTATCTTGCATTTGCTCTCCTCACATTTACATCACAACGCTTCAAAGACTTCTGCTAGTTTTCTTGACCTTGCTTTTTACTCTTTCAGCAGCACTGGACAGAGTTACTCCTTTCTTCTCAAGAAGTGTTCCCTGTCTGGAATCCAGGATGAGACTTTTTCTTGTTTTTTCTCACGGCTCAGTCACTGCCCGATTTCAGGGTAGCGGAGCTGTCAAGTTTCCTTTTGTCTTATTGGTGTGCATTTGTGGTGTGCTGATGACATTCACTGTGAGGAGTTAGGGCACATGCATACTGCGGTCACCCTTTGTACCTGTCTTCCTCTCCCCACATCCACAAAGTCTGGCGCCCTGGTTCCTACTGCCTCTCTCTTATTTACATGTTGAGATTCTCAGCGTGTTTCAGGCCTCAGGCCTTGCTCCTGCGCCCTTTCCCGTGGGCTTCCTAGGTTAGCCCATTCTGTCCCATGCAGTTTCCACCACTTATGTGGTAGCGACTCCACACTCACCCCAGGCCTGATGTGTCCTTCAAACTTGAAACTCACAGAGTTACTTTGCTTCTGAATGTCTGCATTTCAGTAGCTGATAATAATCTCAAAGTTAACACGCACAAAACAGAATTATATTTTCCCCTTCACCATTGTTCCTTGCCTAGATGTCGTCATTTCCGTAATGGAAAACATCATCTTTCAACTTAGTCACATAAAAAAGCATCGCTTTTAGTCACATCAAAAAGACAGTAAGTCTTGCTCGTTTTATGAGGCTGCTTTCATAAATTATTTCACAAATTATTTAAAAATTGGTGACTTGAAATAAAAGCACGTCCTCCCACAATGCCCAGGCACACGAGTCCAGAACCAGTCAGCCTGGGCCCAAGCAAAGATGCTGAACACTCAGAAGGAGGCCCTGACCCTGCCCCTGCCTCTGAGGGTCTAGTGGTGCTGTCCCTCCTCGACCCATGGCTGCACCGTTCAGAGTCTGCCTCAATGGTCCCCCTGCTGTTCTTCTAGTGGACATCGGAACTCCCTGTGCCTCTTTCCGATAGTGTTTGCCATGGGATGGAGGCCTTAGTGAAATAATACAGGATTATCTCCTTCTTAATCACATCTGCAAAACTTTTTTTTTCCCAAACAAGGTAGCATTTCCAGATTCTACAGATGAGTACTTTATATCTTTGGATGACCATTTTCCACCATATTATCATACATTCCACAAATCTTAGTTGTTCTGTTTTCAAGATGCATTGAGACTATAACTAGGTCCCATTTCTTCTTCACCCTGTCTCACCTGAACGACTGCAGTACCCTTCTAACTCTTTCTGCTATAGAACTTGTTCTCTTCCATTAGCAGTCCATTCAGGAGCCAAGGGAGCCTTTAAAAAGGAGTAGAAGTCAGCCATAAAAATAAGAAAATCTTGTCATTTGTGGTAATACGGGTGGGACCAGTACAGACTTCATTAATGGACATCAACCAGATGGAAGGAGAGCTTACACAGTGCACAGAAAAGCACAGTCAGTCAGGAGAAGTCCATCTTCATGTCACATAGCAGAGTGGGGTCACTATGTTACAGCAATCTGTTCCGTACTTCACGATAACCAGGCAAGAAGAGTCTGCAGGTTCACATGTAGAAATGATAAATGTTTGAGGATGAGATGTGGTAATTACTCAGATTTGGTCATACACATTGTACACATGTACCAGGTCATTATACGGTGGCCCAAGAATATGTGCAAAGATGATGTCTCAGTTGGGGAAAAAGCCACCTCCAGTCACAGCACCGTCTCTGCTCACAGTGTTGCCCAGCTTTGCGTCTTCCTCCCACAGGACTTGCAGGCTCACTCTCACCTGTTTGCCCATCTGACCCTGAGCCATCTCTTACTACCTCTTCTCTCCCATGGTGCTAGAGCAGACTGGTCGCTCTCCTTGCCACCGTCTGAGTGTACCAAAAGTGCTCCCATATTATGCATGCTGTTTCGCCGGGAAAGCTTTCTCTCCTTATCTCCACGATTTGCTCCTCACTTTATTGAAATATTTGCTCAAACGTCATCCTTCAGAGTAGCTGTGCTTCACTGCTCTGTTCGATCTTTCCCCCTTTACTTTGTCTTTCTCAGTATACTGTGCTCCCCTCTGGAACACTTACCACTGTTGTAATTCACCCTACATTCATTTGCCTGTGTACTCTCGATCGCACGCAGCACAAGGTGGACCTCAGGTCCATTTTGCTCCTTGCTGGGAGTGTGGTCAGGACCTATGTTTGTTAAAAGAGTATCAAAGACACCAGCAACTACACAGTTCTATATGAAGGATGGTATTGGGGGATTTCCTCCTGACCACAAACAATAGCATGAAATTCTTCTTTAATCTATTCCAGAGTACAAATCACATACATTCAATATAACAGTAACACGACATTCTTTTTGTTGTTGTGCTGTTTGACATTTGAACCACCAATGATAAAACAAGAAGTTCTAAGTGCCTCTACATTCTCGAGTGAAATGCTAATTACCCATGTAGATCAACTACAGGAATAGTTGAGAATTGGTTTTGAGAGTCAGGTCCATGTCCTGCTTTCCCCCATGTGTCCTGTTTCATCTGAATGCGCTTGGGGAAGGCGGCTGCTTACCTTTTGTCTCAAGCCCAGTGAGAATGGCTTCAAGCCAGTAACCATGGCTTCAGGAGAATTGTGAAGAGAGTGTGACCTGTGCCCAGGAGTTGGGTAGGTAAAGAAACCATTGGTAGCCCCATGCTTAGAAACCTTTAACAGTGACAGATGATAGCTGTGAAGCATCTTAGAATGGCTGTATTAGAAAATCCCTTCATGTCTACAGATACTAATTCCACAGTGTGTGTTTTACTGATTGCCTTTGGGTTCTGTTAGATGGGGTCTTTTAGGATTATTCTCTGAGAAAATCTATAAGGCAAACAGAGTCCTATCACTTAAGCTGGAAAAAAGAAAAAAGGAAGCCTTCACTTCCGTTTTGCGTGTTGAATTTTCACAATCATGAGATAATTTTGGATGGTTTAAAGCAACAGCTGGAAATCCACTTCTCTGTTGGTGAAGAAAAACAAAAATAGCCACTACAAAATGTGGTAAATGCTACATCCTGGGTAGTTGTCAAGTGTTCATACCAGCAGAGAGATGGAACAAGGAACGTTTTCCGAGGAGGGTTGTGCAGGAATTCTGAAGCGGGTAAATGCTGAAGCGGGCTTTGAAGGAAGAGGCGGAGAGAGGGAGGGCATCTTAGGACAAGATGCCTCCACGGAGACTCAGGAACAAAGTAGATGCGGCACTGGTGGGGTGGTGGTAGGCGTGAGGTGTATGGCCATGGAATGAGACAGAGGCGGGAGATGAGGTTCAAGGCAAGGCTGTCTGGAAAGTGTTGCAGGCGCGCATGGACAGCATCATGCTCCTTCTGCTGACAGGTGATCTACAGCACTCATGGGCACGCTGCACCAGCCTCCTGAAGAGGCTTCTCTGGTTCACTTTTCACTGTTTTAGCCCACCAGAGCAAACATAGTAAATGACATCCTATCACTTCACTCCAGCATACCGTGATGCTTAATTGACCAGTACAACGCATAATCGAGCTCAGAACCCCTGCTGATGTTCCCTGAGCCTATTGCTCCAATACGCATCCCCCATTGTTCTCTATTCTGGGTCCCCTCTTGTTTCCTTGAGAGTGCAGTGCCAGTGCCTTTGGTGTTTCTTGGGCTTGATGTTAACTTTTGTTGGGTGTTCTACCCCATGACCTCACGCTCTGTCACCCTTGACACCTGGGTTTACTGCTGGACGCTCTTTTAAGCTATTACAATATCATTGTCGCCTCACTCATACCTTCAGAGAATCTAAAACCCCCATGACAGATGGCCTTACTGCGTCAAGTCCATGTCTCGCTGTTGTACCTGTGCATTATCTGTGAACTCTGTAAGTTCCCTCGGGGTCAGTACTTCCTGTACCTTTAGCATACAGCACACTGGTTTTACTACCTTCCCATGTAGTAGGTGCTCGATAAATATTCATTCAATAAATTAATAAAGTATTCAATTATGTAAGATGATGATGAATGGTGATTTCTGACTATGTTTGTGGTGCTGGGAATCCAACCCAGGTCCTCACACATGCTGGACAACTGCTCTATCCTTAAATTAGACTCACAGGCCTTTTCTCATTGTTTACAATAAAACATGCAAAGATACATATTTATTAATATCTCCAAAAATATAATTCTAGATTTTAATATGGATATTTCAAAATTTTCTGTTACCCTTATGCTGAAGGGAAATGTTTAACTGTCTCTAAAATAAATTTTACAAATCAAAATTGAGTGCATTGCAAATATGTTATAGCAATGATCTATGGTGACAATAAAAATAAATATTTCTACCATGACTCTAAGTAATTCCAGATGTTTTCCCATAGCATTTTTATGAAAGTTCCTCCTAAATTACCACTGTCAGAAATAATTTTCTTATTTTACAACTGAGGCATACAAGCCTGCATGGGTTTGCAAAATGGCAAATGTGCTAAATAAAATATAACATATGGTTTTTGTAAATTCAGTAGAAGAGATTTCAAAATTGGAACATAATGCTAAGAGCCAAGCTATCTTCTCTTTATGAGGGGAAAATGGCATCAGTTTGTGATAATTTTATTATTTCATGGAATTTAAATATGGTAATAGCTCAATTCCAGAGTGATTGTACTTAAAAATAAATCTAATGTCTTCTACTTGTGGTTTTTTCCTCCTGATTTGTAAAAGGCCCATACAAACATTTAATTTAAATTTAAATATTTTGTAAGAAAAAACTGGGGCAGAGTGAGTCCATGATGCATGATTCTGTCCACTATTCATGTAGTCAGCAAGCACAGAATCTCCTTCATCTGATTACAGCCTAGAGTACAGTTGAGATTCAGTCATCTAACTGACACTTCTCCCAGCTTCCCGCTGTCGGCAGAGGCAGAGCCTCTAGAAATTTATCTTGCATCCTGCTTACTTGAAATTGTGTTAAAATGTGGATTCTGGCTTAGTGGCTTTCAGAGAAGCTAGACATTCTGCACTTCTAATGAACTCCTGGAGGACTCCACGAGGATCCAGACGCTTCTAGTCTGTGGACCTAATTTGAGGAGCAAGGAGCTGGAGAGTACTTGGACTTTGGGGCCACCAAAGATGGAGATGGAGTGCTGTGTTCTCACTGGAGCCCTGGGTCCTGGACCAGATGGAACTACTTTTTGATGTTGGAGAGGTGAGATCCATGTCCACGTAAAGTCTCCATGGTTGTTTTCTTTTCCCTTCCAAAAACAGATTCGCATGGGTCGTAGCCCTGATGCTATTTATGGTACCCCCTGTCTCCAAGGTGCACTTTCCGAGGTATCACGATGGCCCTTTCCAGCTGTTTTTCTGTTCTCTGCCTGTGCTCCCCTGGGAAGTCACACTGCTGACCCAGCCCTGCTTCTCCGCCTCTTCTGTCTCCTTTTCTCCCTCCCTGAATCATCAACATTCATAAAGAGCCTAAAATGTGTTGGGCTTTCCATGCATTTTGTAATTTAACCCTTAAAATAACTCTGAGCCAGGTATTTTTAAAAAGAAGATGATATTTTATTTTTTATTTTAAAGAGAATAAAATATAAACACAAACATTAAAAATGATACAGAATATCAAAAGTATTTTTACCCTGTTTTCTTAATGAAGAAACTAAAGCCATGAGCACAGTTTTGTAATGCATGGAAATAATAAGTCATGAAGTGGGGATTGAACACAATCTGTCTGTCTATATATCTTGCTCCTAGCTAGTATACTATGCTGATTCCCTGATGGAGACCACTACGAAGAAGGATTTAATATTAGCCAATTTGCTTTTCATATTTACTTGTGTTTGCCCAAGGCCTAGGCCCCTGTCTGGAGATGGGGAGTGGACTCATAGTAAGTGAACCTCTGTGAGTCACTGGTCCCTACTGAGGACTATAATGGTGGGTGTGAAGCCACGATGCCTCAAAAGACAAGACAAGGCCATGGTTAAGGACACCTGGCTCCCACCTCAGTTACCTAGATAAAGACTGTAGATGCAGGCATCTCACTCCTGGGTGGAGACCTTTCTGGAGATAAAATAGTTCTCCTAAACTAACATAATGTCTTACTTGGAGAAGTGCTTGAGAGACTCTTGCTTTTCTTCGGTATTTCCTGCCCTTGGTAAAATAACTAAATAAACACAGGCTGCCCAGAGAAGATCTTTGTTTTAGCCTCCAGAGAATCTCAATTTCTGTTAGAAGGTTTCAATTCTTCTGGAGCCCTAAATTATACCGCTTGACCCATTGATTTAAACCCTTGTCGTCCACTCATTTGGGAGATTGTGGGTCTGATCAGTCCACAATAACTAAGGGATAATATTAATGTGGTACTTCCCCTCTCCTATAGTGGGGAACTCCTTTCTTTAAGTTTGCATTAATCCTAATTATGATCTAAACAAATTAATTTCTGATTGCTATACCTCTAATTAATGTACCACGGGCATGTGACAGCCTCTTGTGACCTCAGTGATATTACAGAAAATCATTGTCATGTAACCGATTATGTATACAACACCAAAGTGTTCTTGATGCTCATCTCTGATGTCTCTTTCTCCTCCTGGTGTGCTCTGATAGCTTGTGGTCACTGATAGATATCCAGGATCCCAAAAAGGCACTGGCCAGGACACACACTTCATTGTTCTTCTTCATACCCTGAGATACACTTCCTACTCCATCTGTACATGTACCAACTAGCTCCCAGTCCCCTTGGTAGATGACATATCAGCTGCCCATATTAACTCCACCTCTAGTCCAATCTAATAAAAACCCGTTCCCCAGCTCCCTTCTCTGAGGGTCCTTGCAATCTCCTGCAACCCTTCCACACTGGCAATAAAGGCTTGTTTCATCAACCTTTGTCTCTTGTTCTACCTGGTGCCAAACCTGAGTCATAACTTACCCTGCCCGTAGGCTTCTATTTCAAGGCAGTTGAGATACAGCCAGGTTATCATCTTAACAAATAAAAGCATGTAACAGAGTCAAGGCTAAAATAATAGAGGCCATATTCTTCTTGAGGTGTTTCCTGGTTTGGCGATTGTGTGTGTATATATATAAACTTTCTTAGTATCTGTAGTGAAATGACAACTGGTGGTCAATGTATAATCCCCAGCTGAACTGAGTAAGCATGGTGCTGGGCGTGAGAGGCTCAGGATTGTTGCCAGCAGCATAACAGGTAGAACTGGAGAAGTGAGGCTATTAGTAAATGAGAAATGCTATTGGGAGCTGGTAGAAGCTGTAAGGAGCTGTTGGTTCTATTGGAGGAACTTGTTGTCCTGGCTTTCCTGATGAACTTGGCTCTTTTCATCCTCTGAGGAGCTTGGGACCTCGTTGGCACTGAGAAAGGCTTTGGTTCTCTTTGGGGGAGCTCTGGTTCTCACTGTGAGCATTTCTTCCTGGCTCCGGAGGGGAAGATGGGGCGCTGCCAGTCTCCTGGAGAAGCTTGTTGTGTTGGCTTCCCTGATGGGAACCCAGCTGCCTTATTCATCAGAGGAGCTCAGGACCTCACTGTTGCTGAGGATGGTGTGGTACCTTTCAGGGGATCTCTGGTGCTTACTTTGCACATCACTTTCTGGCTCCAATGTAGGACCCTCAGCCTTCTAGCACAGCTCCTTCATCCTGCTGGCATAGTTTTCCTAGATTCCACCACGACCTTTGGGCCTTCACAGTGCAGATTCGTGAAACAGGCCTGCATGAGATGTTGTCATGGGCTCTGGGCCTATAGTTGGACTCACGGGAGGCACTGTTATAAGCTCTGGGTCTTCAGCTGGACTCATGCAGGACATTTCCATGGGATCCAGGCCCTCAGCTAGTTTCCATGGTCTTAGTGTGGGGACAGATATCTTGCACTCTTTTGTATATGATTCTTTGGGTGAATATTATAAATAATATAAAATATGTGTCCTATAGTATATTGTTTCTTTGCAAAATATCCCCCAAACCATTACAGTATGTATACCATTTTTGACCCTTACTCTACAGGTAGATGAAGCAACGAAGGCTCATGTCTTAACTTAGAGCTGAAGACCTGAACTTAAATCAGAACATTATAAAATTGAAGCAGTTCTTTCGGACACTATTTTAGTTGTTTCAAGGCATTATGTGACTTTAAGGAAGTAGGCGCAAAATCTAGTCTAGACGTGAGTCTAGAAATCTTTCTCAAATGGAGTTCCAGAGAGAATCAATCCCCGACTCCATAAAGCATCCTTTTTGGGCAGTGGCTTTACTCCTCCCATACGCACCTAGAACGGTACTATGTGAGTGCTCTGCTCGGGAAAACTGACTGTGTTTGTGGTCAAAACAAAGAATTTGCTTGAGAAAATTTGTGAAGATAGGCACACTTTTGTGATTCATCCACTGAAAATAAATGCTTTTTTTTTTTTTTTTTGTAATTTTCACACAGTTAGGTACAAGCAAATGCCCTGGATGTCAGAAAATCTTATAAGCTCAACCAAGGGATTGCAAACTCACGGACCTACAATAATGCTGATGTTTATTAGTACTAGTGTTTCCTTTAGTAACCTGCAGAGTCCTTGGGATTGAAGCGCTGTGGTGTTCATTTTGTATGTGCCCTGCTGTCACCCTCTCTGTCTCTTCACTGATATTCAAATGTCCCATCATGTAAGTCTTTTCAATAAATCTTACACGTTTTCTCCTGGTTTAAAGAAATTTGGTCTTGCTACATCTGTAATTTTTCTTAAGGTATTATAAATACTTTTCAAAGTAAAAGTAGAACAAAATGGAGGTAGATCGCAAATATAATGATTAAAAATCTGTTCTTTGCTTAATCTCCTCTGTGGATTTTCCATGCAAAAGGGCATCGGAGGACAGGGCACTCCTGCACTTGAGCAGTAAATATTTTGGGAGACTTAGGTAGATCTCTCGTTTTTCCTTAGGGAGGGGTGCAGTTCCTGTAGCGCTTCCCCTTTCCTATGAATACAGAGAGTTAGAGAGGCATTAATATGGCTCACCCCAACTGACTGAGGACTCAGGTTTATCCCTTCTTTCTGAGGTTCAGTGTGAAAATTTTCTACTACACTGGGTGTAGAGGAGGATTCTTACTAAAAACATTTTTTTAACCAAATTTTCTGATGCATCTCAATCTGGATTTAGCTTAGAGGAAAAACTGAATATAAATATTTTTTATATTCTGTGTTCTGGAGGGTTTTATATTTATTACAAAAAGAAGGAAAGGAGGGAGTGGTGAGTGAAGAAGGTTAATTCATACATATAAACTCTTTTAATACTTCAAACTGGAAAATATTTATGCAGAATATATCTCAAGAAATTATTTTGTTCCTCAGTGGATCAGTTTCTACAGACCTGTTGTGTAGCCCCATTCCTTTCTTTTACACTCACCGCGTCCTCTGATGGGTTGTCTTTCCGTGCTTGTCTTCCTCATGCAGCAGAGGAGGCACGGAACAGCGCCCTTTGGAAAACATTCCTGCTCTCAGTGCTGGCTTCACTGTCCCTTTATTCTGAGACCATTGTTTGCTGCACACTCCGTGCTCCGTCACTGCCCCCAGTTTTTGAGGTCTATTTCTGACTCCATGGTTTTGTGAACCTGTTCATTCATTATGCAATGTCTTGAGTCATGACTTCTAAATAGTGCTGTAATCTCTTTGCTTCTCCAACCTACTAATTTCTGCTTCCCTTATGATTTGGTGAACATCTCCACTAGTATTGTCTTTCCTTGGGGAAGAGTAGTTAGTGACTGTAATATTATTGTTTTTCAAGTACTGTTTACATTTCTCTTTTAAATTCATTTTTAATAAACAATCATTGGAGACATTTAGTCCATACAACATGTTGTTTTGAAATATATACATCAAGGGATAACTAAAACAGCTACTACACATATGCATTTCCTTACATTCTTTTATGCGTATGTGCATGTGTGTGTATGTGTGGTACCAATACTTAAAATCTACTCTCAATGATTTTCAAGAATATATATATATATAGTCATCAATCGTAGTCATCAGGTTGCATTGAGCATATTTCTCCTATCAAACAGAAATTTTGTATCCTTTGATTAACAGAAAGTTTGTATCCTTTGCTTAACACTTTCCCAGCTCACCCCCACCACCCACATGTTCTGGTTAATCCTATTTTCCTCTCTACCTGTAGTTCCGTTGTTGACCTTCCATGTATAAGTGAAATCAGATGGTATCTGTCTTCTGTTCCTGGCTTTTATCACTTAACATAATGTCTTCCAAGTTCACCCATATTTTTGTAAATGACAGGATTTCCTCTTCTGAAGGCTAGGTGATATTCCTTTTCACAAATCCATCACATTTTCTTTTCTCCCACAGATGGATATTTAAGTTAATTTTAAGTCTTGGCTATACAGGGAATAATGCTACAATGAACATAGGGGTTGAGATCTCTTTGGTCTTCTGATTTTATCTCTGGATATACACCCAGTAATGGAGCTGTTTGATCATGTGGTGGTGCTATTTTAATTTTTTTAGGACATTTTATACTGTTTTCTTTAATGGCCATACTAACTACATTCTCACCAGTTCTATGTGAGTGAGTTCCTTTCCTCCCTATTTTCTTTAATAGTTTTGAATGACTGTAGTAATTATTCTTTTCTTCCAGATTGTTCTTCTTGATAGATATACTCTTTGCAATGCTTAAATGTCCAGATACTTGAAAATAATCAGCATATACAGCAACAACTGAATGGTCAACTAAAGGTGTGTTTTAACCTGAAAGTTAAAGGATTAACCCCAAGAATTACACTTTTAGAGACTCTCCCTCTCTGCTTTATCCCTTAATGTCCAATATCTCAAAAAGAATCTCTGGTGCAAAATACTTGCTAAAATGTCTGTTATGTACAGCAGTCCATCATTCTTACTGTTAAGTCAAGTTGACATTGAAATCACATTTACTCAGGATCTAAACTTTCCCTTGTTTCTCCCACTGATATTAATTTTATGTTCCAACATTTTCCTTTCTCACATAATATTAGTTTGAGTGGGTGGCCAAAGAAACTTATAGTTCTTCCCCTTAGTTTAAACAAAATAAGGTGCTTTGGCTTCTCAGACAGCTCTATCTGGTTTAAATCTCAGTTCTGCCATCTCTTCTTAGTTTATCTCAGGCAAGTTGTTCAGTGTTCTAATGTTTACTTCTTTTTCTGAAAATGGGAATAAGAATGACACTTATCTAATGGGTTTTACAGAGGTTGATGTTTGTGTATTATAAAAAAGTCAACACGATATGCACAAGGTGTGATTTAGACAAGTTTAGGGTCTGTTTCTTCTGATGTAGGATATTAATTTTGTTCAAAAAATGAAGGTCTCACTATGTTAGGTGATTCATGGCAAGACTAGTTTTAATGAGCTTATAGTAAACTGAAAACCAAGAAGATTCTTGCTGACCCAAGACTTCCTCAAATTGTAGTGCAGCCTTTCAGTTTTAGAACTATAGTAAATGCCTTTATATTGATTGTTACTACAGAGCTCATTTTGGGGAGATTATTGTTTAGAGTTCTGAATTACCTCTGAATTGTTTTTAGTCAGTTATCATAATTAGATTTAGCCCATAGCTTTGTTTCATTCCTCAATGTTCCTAAAATAACACACCAGAAATCTCTAAAAGGAAACTCTGTTTTCGCAGGAGGCAGAGCGAAGGCCTATCACTCCACCTTTCACATATAGCAAATAAGAGTCCATTGTTTGATGAATTTCTTCTCTTTACAAACCTTTTTTAAAGAGTTGTGCTACATTTTCCAGACAACAATAAGTAATTCTTTGCCAAGTGGTGATGCCATTTGTAATAATTAATTATTTCCAACTGGTGGAAGTATCTACCTCAGATGGCTGCTAAATACATTGGGCTGGTGTTGCCCAGCTGTCTGCTAGAGCCCACTGAAGGTATTGCTCTTAGCAGATTTTAAAATGGGGACTTGTGCCATAATAATTTGATTTCTAATGTCTAGACGTTCTTTCCCACATGAATACATCAAGGAAGACTGAGACCCAGGCTGTCCCAACCTGGATAATTTATATATCAGAGGCTATTTTCACTGTCAAGAATCCAAATCCCTCAGGCAACTTTGCCAAAGAACTGTGACAGCCATTTCGTTTTCATCCCCGAGGCCTTCGTTCTACTACTGGCTTTCCTTAACCTATGAGCATGGAGCAAGCTCCTCTTTGTGAGATAATGAATTTTCCAACAAGACAAGTTGGTCCCTTGAAGAAAATCATCCCTTTTCAAGTCATTAGCTTTTTTTGGTTGCTGACTGCTATGTATCTAATGCTCATGTCTTGATGCTGTGGTATCCTCTTGAAGATTTGTTGGACCAGTGCATAAAGAGAAAATATCCTTAAAAAAAGCAACTTCCTTCCAAAGGATATTTCCAAAGGTGATAAATAATGTTACATAAATGTCTTCTCTATCTACCCACTTCTATGTAGCCCTGTGGGAATAGAGGTAGGAGACAAAGAATGAGATCTTCAAATTCCAATTTAAAAAATGTTGAGATCATAACTTAAAATTATCATAATAAGTAACCTGTCACTTCTTTTTTCCTTGTACAACAAGACATGAGCAGAGTAAAAGGAGGACATGCTTGAACATTAAAAGACTCAGGAGGTAGTGCTATTGTAGTTAAAGTGCAGTTGTCAACTAGATTTGGTCACTTCTCTTTGTTCTACAAACTCCTCCCATGTAAAAAAGCGACTCAACTCATGTACATTCCATAGGTTTCTCAGCTCGAATGCTTTAGATGTGGACAGCTTCCCTCTTTTAGACAAATGCAATGCAGGAAATACAGAGGCTGACAAAAGAAAGACAGTAGGTTGTGGGAGCTGAGAAGTATGTCCGAGTGCAGGCACAGAAGAGGGCAGGTTGTGGAAGCACAGACCAGCTCTACTTGTAGAATCTGTTCATATGCAACAGAAGAACGAAATGTGTTGTGATTAGAGATACGCTGGAGGCTCTATCGGCAAACTGTGGCCTTGACACTCTTTCTACCCTTCCTCACTTCCCATCCATGGAAGGTGTGATACCTACACCTGAAAATAGTGTGGAACCAGGGAGCCAAGGGCTGTAACTTGCTGTAATTTTGGAGGTAGAATGAGGGTTCTGTGGTGAACTTGTTTTAAAAACATAGAATGTGCTATTCCTGGTTGGTTTTTAATTTTATAGGAACTCAGTGGTAAATGCAAAGGGACTGGGCTATGGGTCTAGTTCAGTGGTAGAGCATTTGCCTAGCATATGCAAGCGCCTGTGGCTCATCCCCAGCACCATGAAATAAACAAACAGACAGACATACAGAAAGACAGACAGACAAACCAAACAAAAGCATCATAAAGGTTGTATTTTCCTGCAACAGGAGCCCCACATTATTATGTCTTCCCAGCCTGTGACAGCAAAGACAATACGGAATACGGTTATTTTGAACGATTTGAGGATATTTTCGTACAAGAGCTTCTCAAGAGGGCAACAAAATGTAACAAATCCAATGTAAAGTTTTTTGGATATATTGTCACTCAGTATTTATGACTATGATATAATAGTTTATCACTTTCTGTTTTCCAATCACCCCAACAGTCCAAATGCCATACCGGTTAACCAGTGGGGTACAACTTAGGAGACTTCAGGTGAATGGAGACCGAAACCACATCTCCTATCAGTGCCTGTCTGACTCTCCTTGGGCTTGCGCCATCTTTTCACATACTGTATTTGGTCATGAATTGCTCACAAGTCTCCCAAAAAATTCTAGCAGAACTGAAATCATGTTACAAATATATCACTTACATTCAAGTAAGTTTCTTAAGCTTTAAATAAGTTCATGTCTCTTACTGGATGAAAGAAATTAATTATATAACTTTACATATCATATAGAGTTGCAAACTGATTTAAAAAAAACAAACAATGAATGTTTCTACCATGAGAAAAAGCAAACTAATGGAGAATGTTATTATCCCTGAATACAAGATTGGAGGAAAGGGGAACTTGTGGAGTTATTTTGGGTCGATCCCCTGAGTTCAGAACTCTGACCTTCCCTTGGGGTGTGTAATGGTTGATATATTGTGTCAACTTGGGGAGTCTGGAGGTTTGGCTGAGTGATTCAGCAGGAAGCCAGGGTGCTTACTTTGTACACATCCTGAGCCTGTGGAAGAGGAAGGCATGGAGACTGTGTGAGAGCTACATGGCCCCTGGGTGGGGATCGCCTGTTTACAATGTAAGGGAAGGAAAGAGGCTGCTTGCAGGCATTCCTCCCTTTTGCTGATTGACTTTGCTGTGCTCTGCTGCTATGAACAGTTTGCCCTCTGCCACGTTCTATTCTACCTCTGAGCCAGCCAAGTATGGACTGAAATCTCCACAAACTGTAAGCTAAATAAACCTTTCCTTCCTTCATTTTGGGTGTTGGGTATTTTGTCTCAGCAAGGAGAGAAAAGTAACCAAGACAGGGTGCTTCTCCATTTAACAGCAACTATAGAAGACCCTTTATATTTACTAAAATTTCACCTCTTGTGTGCTAGAGCAATTGTTGGTGAAATCTGAGTTGGAATTTTACTCAGATGTGTTTTATGAACAATACCAAAGCTGCACAAGTTGGCTTGTGAGAAATGTGTTCATTTTCAAAATATCTATCATTGCTCATAAACTTCAGGACCCTCTAGACAATCACATGCACTATTATACATTCTGAATGTCAAATTATCTATGGAATATAGTAATTGTGTAATTTTGAGGCTCCAAGAGTACACTATATTTCTCCTTTACTATTTTACTAATCATCATTTTAGGTGGATTGGGCTCAACAAAAAGTACAACAGACCTATGTTCTGGGGTTCAAAAGAGCCCCTGAACCAAGAATCTGTCCAGTGTCATGGGTGGGATGAGCAGCAGTGGGCAAGTTGCGCATTGTGGGCATGACTGGCCAACTCATGCCCAAAAATGTTTACTTTTCAGTTCACTGCTGTGAGTACAGGGGTTGCACTTTGGTAGGAAGAGCAGTGTCAACATCGGACAGGCACCTGCTTTCCTCTCCTCCTGAAGGGTGACGGGTGCCAACCTTTGCCAGCTGCTGGCAGACTTGGGAGACTTCTTCTGCTGTCAGCTCAGGAACTCCAGTTCACAGAGGAAGAGATTTCTGTACTTCCTGACAATCAAAGACAGTCCAATACTTGGGTTCAAAATCCAATGATCAGACAAATAAACTTAGCAAACAGAAAAAGAAGAAACAGATGGCAGTATCCATGGCTTTTGGTGCATGGTATGGTGAGGGGTGAGAGATAATATCATAGAAAATATAAAAAACATCAGCAGTAATGGATCAAATAAAAATCCTTTTATGTTTATAAACATGATGGGAACAAAAAATGTAGACAATATATGAAGACAAGTGTTATGGCAGAGACCTAAATTAAAATCTGGAATAAATATCTCTAAGAAACCCACCAAGAGATGGAAATTATTAAGGAAATGAATCTTGGAAAAGAGACCTGGGATACCTAGCACATTAAAATAATGAGATTTCCAAAGGAAGGAAGAAAATACTTGCCCTATCTCCATGAATTACTAATTTATTATGAAGAGGGAATGCTACCAAATGAATTTAGACATGAAAGTGGGAGAAGAAACACATCCAAGTGTGTGCTAATATAATTTCACAATTTAAAGAATGGAAACAAGAATTCACAAACTTTGAAGTCAAAGGTTTTATCTACAGTGAAGAACAATTGTGTCAATGTCTGAATCTCACATGCAACATCAGAAACCAAACAATGGTGAGTGATACATAGAGGGAATAACAAGAAGGAAGCAGCTCAAGAATAACATTTACTATTGAGATAAGAGAAAGATTATTTCTAGATTGTCAATATATCAGGGAATATCTACCATTTATTTTCCCTATCTGAGGGGATATTTAAGTAGGAACTTTAAGCAAAGAACAAACACATCAGAAATAGGACTTCAAGATAGCAGAGTAAGAGTTGGAGGGAGAGGAAGGGTAATAATCTTTCATTTCGGTCAAAATGTTAAGTGGATAGTTGGTCACTGGACACATAGAGTAAGAATTATTGGACTGGAGATGACAGATTGGAAGGGAAGCCATGATGACCTAACCCTAAGGACTAAAGAAATAGAATACTGCAGAGGCTGAGGATGCAGAGAGGGAGGGAGGATGTCAGTACACTTTGCAAATCTCATGTGGTAGGACAATGTGGAGAAGGAAGCATCATTAGTGATCTAGAGAATCATTTGGGAAATAGAAGGTTGTGGTCAAAGGAATGCTTCTACCATTCAAAAATACTTAATATGTCTGCATTGTTGTAGTCAGAAAGAAAAATTAACCATTTATACAATAAAAATGTTCACAGAAAATTCAAAATTAAAGAGGGAAATGCATGACCATGTGACCAAAACTATAGAGAGACAAGAGGGAAACGTTAAAAAAATAGATTTGTTAATGTGGAAGCAAGGATCAGGTGTCCAATTTATCCTGGTCATACTAAAGACAAGGTTGTTATATACATTCATGGAATATTTACTGATTGGTGAATAAATGATAAGAATTATGTCCACTTTGTTGGGTAGATTAATAATATTACAAGTTAGCAGAATTTTTTCTGCAAGTAGAATAGCCACTCCTGTTTACTTCTAGGTTTCTGTCTCATGGAGTACCGTTTTCCATCCTTTGACTTTGAGTCTATCAGTTTCTATTTTTTTTTAAATAAAAGTACAAAAACATATTAACGAACAGACATCAATTAGCATAAAAAATAGTACAATCACAACTGATCTATAGACAAGGTGACATGGTCTCAACAGTGGTTATTGCTTTATCCATTGATATCTTCGAAGTGTAAATAGATGAACCCATATACAGGCATGCAAAATTGGTCAGACCATTAATCCTCTCAACAACAGAAAAACACAAAAACCAAACATCCAAAGACAGAAAACAAAACAGGCAAACAACAGCAACAACAACAACAACAAAACCACCAATAGTTGCTGCTTTGCATATTGATATCTTCGAAGTATGTGTTCAGGATAATACATACAGACATACAATATTGATCAAATAACACATCATCAATTATTCCTTAGCATTAAGTGATATGATACAATAGTAGAACCATGTTAGCCCTCCTGCATATATGTATATTCATATATACATACATACATTTCTGTTTCTTTCTTTTCTCCTTTCCCTCGTCCCATCTGTTCTTTCTTTTTGAATAGATTTCCTTCATGTCTCTTAGTTTATATTCCCACGCTCGGGTTCTTACACCAGTGATACAATGCGTTGCCTGCACATGTATCGCTGATTTATTTCATTTATGAGTATGGACTCCAGTTTTGACCACTTGCCTACAAAGTCCTCAAAACTGTCTTTCTTTATAGCTGAATAATATTCCATTATATAAAAATGCCACAATTTTTTAATCCAGTCTTCTGTGGATGGGCACTTGGGTTGCTTCCACATTTTAGCTATTACAAATTGTGCTGCTATAAACATGGGTGCACATACATCAGAGTGATATGATGTTTTCAGATCTTCTGGGAAAATACCCAGAAGAGGAATAGCTGGTTTGAATGGAACCTCTAGACCTAGATTGCTGAGAAATCTCCAAACGGCTCTCCACAGTGGTTGCACCAGTTTGCATTCCCACCAGCAGTGTAATAGAGTCCCTACTTCTCCACAGCCTCGCCAGCATCTGTTATTAGATGATTTTTTCATACTGGCCAGTCTTACTGGGGTGAGATGAAATCTCAATGTTGTTTTTATTTGCATTTCTCGAATGACTAAGGATGTGGAACATTTTCTCATATATTTATTTGCCATTTGTATTTCTTTGTCTGAGAATTGTGTGTTCATCTCAGATGCCCATTTCTGGATTGGGTCTTTGAATTTGGACAGGTACATGTTTTTTAATTCTTTGTATGTTCTAGATAGAAGACCCTTGTCTGAGGGACAGCCAGCTAGGATTTTTTCCCAATTTGTGGGTTTTCTTCTTACTTTGCTGGTGATTTCTTTAGATGTACAAAAACTCTTCAGTGGGATGAGGTCCCAATTATTGATTCTTTGAAGTGTTTCCCTTGCAGTTTCATTTTTGTTCATGAACTCTCTGCCTATTCCTATGTCTTCAAGATTTTTACCTACTTTCTCTTCCAATAGGTTTAGAGTTTCTGTTTTAATGTTGAGGTCTATGATCCATTTTGACCTGAGTTTGGCGCATGGTGATAGACTGGGGTCTATTTTCAGTTTTCGGCAAGAGGCAAGCCAGTTTTTCCAGCACCATTTATTAAACAGGCCTTCTTTTTTCCACTGTGTTTGG
>PVLD010011276.1:0-66128 GCA_004027595.1 Dinomys branickii
CTCTTTTCTTTTTTCTTTTTTGAATTACCCAATCTCAGGTATGCTGCTATAGGAACACGAACTAGACTAAAATAGCTTAGATTCCCAAATGCCCACAGAAAGTGTGACTGGAAGAAGGACCTCCCTTGTTCATCATGCAGCACTGTGGCCTTGTTCTAAACATTAGTTGTTAGGGTGCCTGGACGACCGGGTCCCTGTATCCTTCTTACCTATCAAGGAGACACAGGTGATTGTTCCCCTGGGTACAGTTTCTGGGGCCTATAAACTTGCCTCATGTCCCACACACAGGGGCACTTGCTTTTGTCTGAACTGCTGTTTAAAAGGGTCTCACTGGAAGAGGGACCTTGGGGTCTCATCTGTGCTTGGATGCTTCCCAGCCAGAACCCTGAGAACCACACAAGGGGGCCCCCAGGCACTGGAATTGGAGTTCTAGGAGTTGATGCTCTGATCTGATAATGTAATGTAACTTTCTCTCTGCACTTTCCCTTTCTTCAGCACAGTCATGTATGTGTCAGTGAACAGTTCATGAACTTCATTATATTCCTTATAGGTCAGTGTTAAAGGCCTTTGTCCTTTGTGACTCTGAACCTCTAAATTAAGCTGGGGCTCAGACGGCAGTCTCTACTCACCTTGGCATCACAAAGAAGACTTGTGAACAGTGTGCTTTTCTTTGAGAAATCAGAGCAGAGAGAGGTTTACTGCATGGACCTTCCTGGGGGGGGGGATGCGCTTTTTCCTTGGTGGCCAGAGTGCAGCCTGTGAGAAACGGGAGGAGGCTGGGCATGGTGACCCTGTCCAGGTCAGATGGGTGAATGACCCTCTCCAGGACAAAAGGACGGAGGATGAATGAGCACCAGAAGAGGAGCTGGCTGGGGTCCAGAGTAAATTATCTGTGTTGCAATCTCCGCATTTTGTTTGGAGACAGCAGGCTTGAAATTATCACAGTACAGCTAAAAAGCTGCTGTTAGAGTAGCCAAATACAAATATAAAATGTGTACAGTGAAAGTTAATAAGCAAAGAAATTGATACTGGGGTGGAGTCCTCTCTAATGTATGGGCACCCTGATCAATTTCATGAAATTGTATGTTGATTTTAGGATTGGGGGGAATGAAATTCAGGCTAAATAGAGTTCATGTTGAAAATCAGACAATTTCTGAAAAGGGAGCACGCATTGCTCATTGTACCTATTCCTGAATACATAATTGATGTAGGTATTTTAAGAGGACTGACTCTTACCTGAAGGAGAATGCTAGTTTGCAGTCCGAATGTTTAACATTAGGGAAGTTTTAGTCAGAAAGTTTACATGCCCCCATTTATCTTGCTTGTTCCTGCCAAAATTCCCTCTCTTGACCAATACAGAGTTCCAGGGGCCAAGAAGAGATTACTGTTGCCACTGAGGGGGAATATGTTGACGCTGAGGTCTCCCCAGTGGAGCAAGCCCTTCTGATAACTTGGAGAAATTAAGAAGAGCTCATTGTTGCCGATCTTGGCTGAATTGTATATTTACTTTTAGATTCCAATTTGAAATTCTTGTTCAGTAGGTAGGCTTAAAGCACATCTGGTGTGTTGGGATAGCTGTTAACCTGCTCTTCTGCTTTCTGCTTGGACTCTGCTCATGGCCACTTGGAGGTTTGTGGACTGCCAGCCCTAATTACATAAACTCGCTCTGAGACCAAAGTGAAAAAATGGACTTGGGGCATTTTAAAATCTGAGCTTCTACTGGGCTTGTTCTAGAAAGAAACCAGTAAGTAAGATAATGGAAAAAATATAAAGTTGCAAATATAAAGAGATATTTTGGGTGTGAGAGAATTTTGTATGGTAAGCTTTTGTCTACTAGGATGAAAAAAAAAGGGAAAGATAGTGGCAAAACTAGAGGTACAAGCATGTTGAAAAAAGGCTGGAAGAGGATGAAATTTATGAAAGTGACATGTGTATAGTTTACTGCCGGCACTGCCAAAAATGTAGGTCAAGCCCAGAACAGAAGAACTATGGACAGACATTTGGGAAGTGGTACAGGTCACTAACCTACCAGTATTGTATGGATGCCTACTGGCCACTGGAAACTCCACAGTACAAGTACAGTGCCCACAAAGATCAGCCGGCAGAAGCAGCTAGCATTACTGAGACCACTGAAGGCAAGAGAGGGGAGTAGGGGAGCAGTTGTTGAGCACACAGGTACGTCGCCATTCAGGCTGTTTGGGGGCGCCAGCTCTGCACAGGTGGGGGCAGGCCCCCCAAAACAGCGTCACCCTTGTGTGTACTGAGAAAAACCAGAGCAGAATGCGATATTTGTCAAAAAGAAAATAGCCACATACTTCCTAATATTATTCCTGGGGAGCTGTGCTCAGAGCTCCAGGCCCAGATTGGGCAGGTTGATTATACTGGGTCTGTTCCTATCAGCAGGAGATGCAGATTTGTTTGTACCCGTGTAAATACTTATTCTGCGGTGTTAGTGGCCACCTAAAGCAACACAGGCTGAACTTTAGATACCATTAGTTTGTATTATGGTCACCATTTATAGATTCGAAGTGACAATGGCTCCCATTTCAAAGGAAAGAAGACCACAAGGTATTGTATTTTAAATAACATTGAGTGGATGTATCATATCCCATATTACCCTCAGGTGGTGGGATTAATTGAAAGAATGAATGAATTATTGAAAGAATAATGGATGAAACTGCGAAATAATACTTGTGGCTAGTGGAAGATTAATTTTTTTACTGCCTTAAAAATTTGAATAATAGACCCTTGGGACTCACCTCTTGTTCCAGATGGGAGAGAGAGAAAGTACGTCTCTAGCCAAAATGATGGCTTCTAGCTTATAGATCAGAAGGTTAGTAGATGGAGAAAAAGCCCTAAGTTGTGGGCCACTGACTCTGGCCCATACCCCTTATCAGGGGACTGTGGGTTCTTAGGGCAATGATTTATTTTGTCTCTAAGAGATTTAGATAAATCCAGAAGAACTGTAGTCTGTGTACAGGGGCCATCGTGATCAAATTCCATCGTGATCAAATATTTCTGCATGAAATATTTTGGACATTATTACCTCGAGGAAGTTTAGCAAATACTGAGGATCCAAATATTGGGGGTGGATAATAGATTCATATTACCCAGGGGTAATGTTAACCTTGATGTAAAGTTTAGGAAAAGAACCAGTTAATTTAGCTGCAGATGACTGAGTGGCACAGATGATTTTTATCCTACACAGACAAGGAGCTTGGTAACAGTCACCCGCCCACCTGGCATGACCACTTGGATTGGAGAGGGGTTTAAACCAGCCAGTACAAAGCGGGAGCCAAAATATGGGTCAAGAAGAATCCACAAGGGAAACCAAAGGCCACCAAAAGAATTGCTGAAGAAAGTAATAATAATGTGCTAATAATTTATAAAGATGATTATGAAATGATACCAACTAATACATTGTTTCTTCATGAATAAGTGTCCTGCTGGAATTAGGGATCATCTTTCTCTGGTCTACCAACCTTGTGGATTCCTGGGACGCCTCTCTCTCTGATGAATGTCACCACTATTCATCTTCACGTCACTGCCCCCTCTGACCAACGCCATTTAACACTGTTGGACGTGACAACTCCCTGAGTGCCACTAGATGACATTTCAGTCTTTGGCAACCATATTGCACATGGGAGTGGGGCTACAGTGACATGGTCGGAGAGGCATTTTGTTACTGGGCATAATAGCAGTGGGTTATTTATGTAGCTGCAGATAATGCTACTTACATTTTTGCTGATGGTATATCTCATGATAGGGGGGTTGATTGATTTGTTGACCAGGCAGATGGAGCCCTATTTGCTTAACAGACAATCTCCGTGCAACTTGCTTCTTGTTCTGGATAGATAAAAAATTGGAATTTCTCCCCCACTAGGGAGGAGCTGATTTTCCTTTCTCCCGGACAACAGGGTGCCATGGTTTTGACTTGATGTTCAACCCTTGCCTATACTCACCTTGTATGTTTTCTTACAACCCCTTACTTCTGTATTAACTCAGAGTCCTAGAGTTCAACAAATGCTTGTACATGATCAATATCTACTTGATCAATGTAAGATTAGGACAGGTATAATGCTAATCACCTGACAGATATTTTACCTGGTAACCACTGAGACAAGTCATCCTTGGTTTGATTTATTTTTAAAATCTGCAACCTCACATTACTTTTCTGCTTTGTAGAATCTGTTGCCTGTATGTGCCATGACTTTGATACTGTTAAATTGCTGCAACATGTGTATGTTTCGTGAAATGAGAAACGCTCCACCAAATCGACTGTCAGACTGTTCACAGCAGATTGCGTGAACCTGTCAGACTTGAATGCTGAATGAAGAGTTAAAATACAGTACAGAAAGATCTCCTTTGTTCATCACTCAGTGCAGTGACTTTTTTTCTAAAGATTAGATGTTGGGGCACCTTGACATGAACAGAAACTTCTCATGAGACTGGCTTGCTCCCAGGAACAGTCTCTTGCTTACCTATCTAGGGGACGCAGATATTTATTCTTTTGGGAACTTCGCCAGTTCTTGGGGGCCACAAACTCCCTGCCTCTGGTGATGCATGCAGCTGGGACGCTGCCACTTTTGTCTCAACTGCTCCTTAAGTGGCCTCACTGGTAGGGGCACTCTGGAGTCTCATCCATCATCTGTGGAGAGTACGCTCTCTCTGCTGGACCCTTCCCAGCCAGAACCCTGAACGCCATCCAGCAGGACTCCCGGGCATCGGAATTGGACTTTCAGGTGCTGAAGCATTTCTGATCCTGTGATGTAACTTTCTTTCTGTGCTTTCTCTTTCTTCTGTGTAATTGCACATGTGTCAATGGACAGTTTATTATGCTTTGCTTTCTTGCTTTTACCATGGCATTAAGAGCCTTTGTTGTTGGTGAATGTGAACCTCAAAATGAAGCAGCTGCAGCCAGCTGTATTCTTGCAAGCCTGTGTAACTACATGTAAATTCCCATCAGCAGAAAAGAGGCATTGAAGAATGGTGCATTCCCCTCCCCTTAAGAACAATTTACAGGAATTGCGCACACCACTTCGGCTTACATGTCATAGTACTCAAAATTCAGTCATGGCCACAGCTCCCCTCAAGGGAGGCTGCAAATGTCACCACCCCAGAAGTCGCCTAAATATCAATTTCTGATAAGGAGGAATGATCAAAGAGAAAACTGGTGTTCTGGATTATATATAGATGTGCCCCCAAGGCCTCAGGCACTGTTCAGTGGATTAGCCCTCTGATGAGTTTACAGCTGGGGGTGATGTTGGAGGTTGTTATGGTTTGTGTCCACATGTCCCTCCAAATCCTCATGCAGTTATGCGTGGATTTTAGAGTTTATGACTGATCCATGATCCAGTGCTGGGATTATGGGTGTGAGAGCTATACCCACCCTAGAGCAGATAGTTTGCTGGGATTATGGGTGTGAGAGGCACACCCTAGGGCAGATAGTTTATATATGAAGGGAGAGAAAGGCCGCTGGCTGCCATTACTGCCTGCCATTTCTCCCTTCTTGCGCTTGTTGCTTTGCTGTGTACTGCCGCCATGAACTATAGCCCTCTGCCATGTGCCACTCTGCCTCAGAACCAGCCAAGTATGGACTGAAACCTCCATAAACTAAGCTAAATAAGCCTTTCCTTCCTTCATTTTGGGCATCGGGTATTTTGTCTCAGCAACAAGGAAAAAGTAACCAAGACAGAGGTGAAATCTGGTGGGACGAGGTGGATCACTATGAGTGTGGCCAGGAAGAGTCTCTCTCCCTCCTCCGCCCTCGATCCCTCTCTGCTTCTTCTACAGCACGCCCCAAGCTGTTTCTCCCGAGCCAGGCCCCTCTGCTGTGCTTCCCTGCCTTGGAGCTAGCTGACTATAGACTGAACCTCTACAAAGAGAAATCAAACAGAACCAAAGTAGATCTCTCCTGCTTGGACCTGTGGGTGTTGGGTATTTTGTCCTAACAGTGACAAAAGTAACTAAGACAACTAGCAAGCTTTGATATAACTCTGACCTCTGAAAAATGCTTCACTGTTGCTATTTCAGTTCTTTTAAATTAAATTCCCAAGTTTTATGATCGAGATACTGGATTTTAGTCAGGTGTGGTGGTGCATGTCTATAATTAAAACACTCCGGGAGGCTGAGGCAGAAGTGAAAGTTGGAGTTTGGTCTGGGGAATTTAGAGAGTTAATGAGATCCTGTCTTAAAAAATTAAAAAGGGCTAGGTAATGTAGCTCAGTACGAAAGTGCTAGGTTCAATCCCCAACAGAAGAATTGACTATGCTCTGTCTCTGCTGCTAACTTCAAGTGTGCGACTGTGGTTATGGTACTTAACAAATAACGCAGGTGGGGTAATGAAGCCACAGTCCCGGGCACATGCGTGGAACACAGTCTATGATGGTGTTCACTGTTAATTTTGCCCTTTCGGATCTCCCTGCTGAGAAAGCTGATGCTGTAAAATACGGCTAACAGAAGAGGCCCTGTCCATTTAGCTGTGGGATGCATGCCCTAAGGTTGTAGTTACTCCACTGCCCAAAGGGGGAGCTACCCTCTTTCTCACTATGAGGGCTGCAGACCAATCAGGGCGGGCATCACGGATACAGATCCCTGGATCTGGGGGTGAGCGTTCCTGGAGGGAAACGGGGTGGAGGAGTTCCAGGATCTTCAGTATCTTACTGTTGTGAGTATATCCATGAAATGTATCTTTTTCTCCTCAGGAAAAAAGTCCCTGGTATGCCAGGTGATGGGCTTTAAGTCCATTAAGTAATGAAGTGCCAATTACGTGCACCAAGCTTGGGGAGTTTTGGTCTTTTCCAAGTAGCTCATAGAACTGTCTGCAGTGTCTTCAGCATTGAGAAAAAACAGTTCCAGTAGAATAGATGTTCGTTGAGTGCCTGCTTGCTGGCAGGCATTGCACTGAGCCCAGAAGGTTCTGATGTCTTGGGAGAGAGAGAGAAACACCAGAAAAGAACCCAATAAATGAGAAGATTCCTCAGAAAGGGGAATTGTGGGATCCCCTCCCAGCCCGAGAAACTTGGTTCCTTCATCTTTCTTCAGGATGGTCAAGACAAACCACTCAGTGGGGGAATTTCTATTAATGAAAGCACAGTCATATATCTGTGATCCCAGCACTCAGGAGGCTGAAGCAGGAGGATTGCCATGAGCTCAAGGCCAGCCTGAACTACATAGAGACACTTTGTCTCAAAAACCAAAAAGCACAGAAAAATGTAAAAGAAAACATGAGTAGATTTTAAAATACATTGGAGAGATTTTCTTCTAAGCCTTATAGAACCCAGAAGCCATTAGCAAAACAGCGTTTAGTTTATTGATTTTCTTAAATATATAACAAACTCTTATAAATCAGCAAGGAAAATGAACAAATAGGGAAATTGGCAAGGAAAATAAAAACCTGTCCTCAGAGGAAATGGACAAGTTATTAATAGAAGAGCTTTTGCTCATCTTCCCTCAGTCAAAGAAACTCAAGCCAAAACAAGGAGATAAACAATGATCATTTATCAGATCGGCCGCACTTCCAAAGCTTGATGACAGTGGTGTAAAGGATACAAGGAAACGAGCAGTCATGCTCTGGAGGTTGGGGTATAAATAGGGACTTTTTAATGGGCAAGTTGAAAATAGCTCTCAGATTTTAAAAGCACAGTCTTTGATGCGGTGATTCTGTGTTTAATGTCTTCTTTCCTACAGAGATACTCCCAGATACTTGAAAAGTCATAGTAATAAACAATTGGGAACACCCTAAAAATCTACCAAAGAGGGACTAATAGGATGCAGAGTGGTGAAGTGAGGCCTGGTGTGGGATACCGCAGAGCCCTGTGGAGGGGTAAGGTGGGTTGTGTGTACTGAGGGGGAGTGGGGGCCATAGACACTGGAAGGCAGGAAGAGAGTGCGGGAAAGGGAGTGGTGCTCACGCACCAGGAAGATGTAGGGGAGTATTTGTAAAAAGGAATATTCTGGAAGGAGAGATTTAAATAAAGATTTGGTGCCGGTTACTTCTGAGGAGCAGACCCCTTCCTTCCACTGTCTGGAATAGAGGGATTATTGAAATTCTTATGTTCTTTTATACTATTCCAATGTTTTCCACTCTGGGGATGATTTTCATAATCCAAAAGTGCTAAAAACAAAATCCAAAGAGAGATTTTTCATACATGGGCCTGCCTGGTGTAGGGTATTAGCCGAGAATCCCTATACCAGCAAGGGAAGCTTCTGGTGAACTAGTCTGGTGAGCTTACCAGCCACACCTCTCAGCACCTCTCCTATTTGCCTCTTCCCTATCCATATTTTATTTTTTTGTTTTTTGAGACTGGGTCTTGCTATGGCCTTGAACTCAATGTGTAGCCCAGGATGGAGTTGAACTCGTGGTGATCTTCCTGCCTCAGTCTCCTGAGGGCAGGGATTACAGGGATTACCACTGTGCTTGACTTCTAGCCATACTTAGGCAGCTTATTGAATGTGTCCCAGCCTGTGTCTTTATTCACCAGCTCCGTGTGTATGAACTGTGTCTTGCTCTGTCCTAGAGACCCATGAGGGCAGAGTCTGTGACCCTGTGTGAGGTCCATCCAGGGTGTTCCAGGCCATCCCAGCCTTGTTTGCAGAGCGCTTTAACCTGAGGGTGGCCAGGCTTGTCACTGGGTCACTCTCCATCCAACAGTTCTGGAAGGCCTGGAGCTCTCACCAGTGCAGCCTCACCTGTGTCCAGGTGCCCGGGGAATGGGACCTGTGTCCTGGGCACTTCTGGAGGGGTTCTGTGCCTGGGACCTGTGGCTCCAGCTTCTAGAGGACATTTTCATTTGGGGGAGGAAGGCAGGAGGGATGGGACGCCTGCTAACCCCATGGACCTGTGCGCGTATCACACAAAGGACTGTGTGCAGGTAGATCCCACTTGTGACCCCTCTGTCCGTGGACACCTGGACTTGTGGGCGCTGCCCCAATGCAGGCCTGTCCTCTGGGGCAGCGGGGCGGGCCTGTTTCCTGGAACAGTCCTGGGCAGATGCTGATTAATGCTTGGCAGAGCCGAGGAGGAAATGGGAAACACGTGCCTGGCAGGACATGTTTCCAATCAGCCAACCAGCTTTCCCCAGAGGCTCAGGACTTCACCGAAACTGGTAGTGAAGCTGGAAGCCAAGTGTAGCTCTGGGCCAATTTGTGGTTCTGCAGTAATGATCCTTTTTGCTGATGCCTTCAACCACTTGGTGAAAATTACTATTGGAGTAAAATGTCTTAGTCATACTTTCCAGGGAGTTGAGATTTCTGAATGTGTCCAGAGGATAAACTTTATATCCTGCAGACTCCAGTACCATGGTCGGATGGTCTTGCAGTGGAACTGTACTGAGGCACATTGACCAGAAATCGGAGGCGCTGAGAGCCCTGTAACAAGGCCTGCAGAAGCAGGGTGTACAGAAAGGGTTCCGGCCAAAACTTAGGCAAGTCTGCATTTCCAACTTAATGTGTCCTACTGAGAACCCACCATCTCTCTCCCGAAAACTCAGATGAAAGTACTTGCAGCAACTTGGTTGGTGATGCTAGAAACTCTGGAGTCATGCCCCATTCTCCCCTCCGGGAGTTCCCGTCCATGCTTAATCAGGTGCAGGAGAACCTGAGCGTCTCACACGTCCTGCATCCTGCATCCTCACTGTCACTCACAGTCCCTTCTTTGTTGCCGGCTTTTACCACCTCTTGGCGAGTTGTTCTGGTGGCTTTTTCTGTCCCCCAGCCTCCATATTCCCTGCCCTTCAGAGAGGTTACTCAGAACACAGATATGAGCATGCCACTCTCTGGCTTAAAACTCCCCACGAGCTCATCGCCCTCAGGATGAGTACTCGCTTCTCAAGCGAGACCCAAGGCCTTCCACCGTGGAACTCTGGGCACCATGTTGGGCAGACCGGGCATCAAAGGCCTCTAAGGAGGAGCAGCGTCTTTTCATCTGCAGACATCGAAGTTACAAAGAAAGCAGTCTGGGCTTCGTTAGTGTGTAAATTCTGAAAGCTATGGTTTTGGCTGAATGAAGACAAGTGACCAATTTTCTAGGTCTCCACCTCTTCAAGTGCATTCTGTGAAGGCAGATTTAAAACAAGCAGCAAAGATAGGACAGTATGTAGCAAGGAGCATGGAGCCAGCATTTTTAAACTTATTTGTGTATCCATGTATTCATGTGCTTCCAGGGTATCTACTGGACATCTAGACAAAGAGGTCACAAAGTGACCTAGTAAAGTTCCTGCCCTCAAGGGGACGCAGATCAGCAAGCTCTGTAGGAACGCGCTGGGCAGCTGGTGCCATCCAGAGAGGCGGGAAAGGAGATGTTCGGGTGTAAAACAGAGATGAGGCCACCTTGTAATGTGAACAGGGCGGGGTCTCTCCGCTTGCTGCCAGGGTTAGGACAGAGGCCGCGGAGGCAGTGACAGGAGCGCCGCAGAGGCGAGGAGCAGAGGCGCCCATCTGAAGGCTGAGGGTGTGCGGGTCGTGGAGCTTGAGCCGCCCTCACCGGCGAAGGGCAGTCGCCGCGACCTTCGGCCTCTGAGGAGCAGGGTGGGAGCCACTGTTTCGCTTTCCCACAGCTGCGCCAGTGGGCTCGGTGGGTGTGATTTTGACTCAGGGAGGAGTTCGGTTCTTTTTTTGTTCATAGCAGCGGTATTGAGGTATAATAATCAATATTCAACATCACACCTATTTTATTCTACAATTGTTCTGTGCAGACATACACAAGGACTTGTGAAACCATCACTCCAGTTAAGGGAGTCAGGAAACATACCCCCCCCCCCAGAGGATATAGATTCTTTTTTTTTTCTTTTGCTTTCTTTCTTTCTTTGGCTTTTTGAGTCAGGGTTTCTCTCTGTAGCCCAGGTTGGCCTCAAACTTGTGGCAATCCTCCTGCCTCAGCCTCCTGAGTGCTAGGATGACAGTCCTGCACCATCATGCCCAGTGGAGACATAGATTCTTTTTTGTTGGCTTTTTGAGACAGGGTCTCACTATGCAGTTCAGGCTGGCCTTGAACTCACTTTGTAGCGGAGGCTGGTCTCGAGCTCCCAACAATCTTCCTGCCTCAGTCTAAGGATGTAGATTCTTAGCCGTAGAAATTCCACAAAATCTAGGATGAGAAGAACAAGATGCCGTTGTGCAGATGGGCCCCCATGAGCACCCCCCTCCTTCCTTCACTTGGGGGACACCCTCACCTGGGCCTGATGAGGACATTTCTGCTGGTGACAACGCACCCCATTTCCCCCTCTCCCTGGAAGCATTGCAAGGAGACTCCTGACGCATCAAATTCACGACTCCCCAGGGCAATTCAGACTGCAGCACTTGCACAATCCTTGAGCTGAATTCTCAGGGCCCTTGGCCAGCCAGCAGGGTGGGGTGTGGAAGGACCAGGAGACCACGGGGTGAGTCACACACTGCCTGGGCCACCAGCCCTCGGCGTGAGGGGGACAAGCCACGAATGGGCAAGTAACCGTCAGCTCCTCTAGTTCCCTGGCCACGTGGAACCCAGTCCATCGCCGTTCTCTCACCACGTCCCAGGACACGGACAAGCCCCTTCCTGGGCCTCCTGTCTGGCTCTGGGTCCCTCTTGTGGCACAACACTCACCTGGGATATGGGCACTGGCACTTGCGTCTGTACCAGGGGGAGGATGGAAGATGCGAAAGTAAACACAAAAGCCTCGGCCTTTGCAGTTGTTCCCAGCGTGGAGCAGAGCGGTTGCAAACCCAACCAGCACCGGACCCTCCTTCCTGCAGTGCCCTCGGGGGCATCAAACTCCCAGGGAGCCAAGAGGACTGGGCCTGGGTCTGGACAGAGGTTCACCAGCTGTGCGAGAAGGTACCAGCAAAGGGAAGGGAAGGGACCCCTGACTCCTTCATTTGCTCCAAGCAGACCCTGGATGCCTCTGTCCGTGGAAAACAAAGCAAGGCCACCTGCTGCGGGCCAGGTGCTGGTTTTGGATGCATGAGACAACTCCAGGAGAGCAGGGTGGAGGATGCCACACGCGGGTCAGACACATCAGGGTCGCAGAAGGAAAATAAGGAAACGGGGACAAGGAGGCCACGGCTGCAGGCAAGGCTGAGGTCTATGAAGCCCACGTGTGGCCTGTGAGGTGCTAAGGAACACTTGGTGGCAAGAACAAGGTTTTCCCATTGACGCTTTTAAGTGCTGGGGTCACAGATGTGCGCCCCATGCTGGTCTTTCCTTCCATCAAGTCTTTGTGGAGCTGATCCACCTCTCCTGTCACTCTATGTGGCCTGTTATTCTTCAGCTGCCACTAAATTGGCTGAAGACATAGACAATGTCATGACATTTGGCTGACGCCGAAGAGGAGGAGGAGCCACATTGGCCATCCAGCAGGGGACACCTTGTGGTGGCTGGAGTTTTCCTAATCCAACAGCATGCAGTAGTTTTTAAACACAAGAATCACTTTTTGTATGCACTTTCCTTTAGAAGGACAATGGGCCAGCAGGTGTAGCCAGCCAACACTAGGCACATGCGCGCACCACGCAGTGCTGCGCTCCAGGTGGCCTGTGCCCGTGGGTGCCCGCGCCTCCCTTCCTCTGGTCTTTATGGCAGTGGCAGTGGTGGGACGGGGCCTGGAAGGCGGGAACTGACGTTTCCTTCTCAGAGATGAGGCAGAGGACGAGCAGGGCCGGAGTCCGAGTGGGAGCCTGTCCTCGTGTGCGTCCTGGTGGCACGTAGGCCCTGCTGCCAGCCCGGCCTGCCCTTTTGTCCTGTCCTCCTGCTCACTCTGCCTCTCTCCTCCCGGGACCCCTGGAGCTCCAGCCGGTCACTCACCATGCTGCTGTGCAACGATGCCTTACTTTCCCCTCCCGTTCAGTCGGCACCTGTGGCCCATTGGCACCAATGGTACAGCAGGTGGCACAAAGAGCAGGAGCGGGGTGGGTCCATGGACAGGAAGTGACCAGAGGTAGGGTACTCTGTGTGTCCCCAGTTACTGAGCACTGGGGGCTGGGCTGGGAGCTGGCGGTTTCTGGAACAGGTTTTTTGCTGGGTGGCTGAAATGTCCTAAACACGGTCATGGCCATAATCATGGTCATGGTCACGGAGCTACACCTCTTCGATTACAGTTTACACTAGTGAATTATACGCCACGTGACTCTGTCTCAATAAAGCTATTAAAAGAAACAAACAAACAAAAGCTCAAAAATGAGAGCAGAACAGTCTCTAAACACAGGTCACCCTGTTGCTTGTCTATGCGGATGGACCCAGTTTCTCTGAAAGCCAATTGTGCCAGCTCTGTCACACATGGTGTGGAGGGAGGGGGGCTCCCAGTCCAGGGTCCTGGCTCACTCTGCAAACCCAGCTCAGATGTCACCACACCCCTGAGGGGGCCAGGATGTCTGTGGGGTGGGGCCTGGTTGCTGCCAGTGAAAGCTCAAGGAAGTTACATGGCAAAGCATGACGGACAGAAGCAACTCTTTGGTCAGACCAAGGAGAAGACTAAAGGATGAGTGGGAGCTAAATGACTCTGTTCCCTCCCCCAGCTGTACACCCCGCTGTCCACCCTCCAGCCCTCCATCCACTGTCGTCTGTGTGTCCCCAGGCCAGGGGAGGGGTCTCAGCCCGGCTCTTGGACTTCCCTGGTGGACCCCAGAGATGTCAGTCTTGTGTGCACTCTCACCAGGACTTGGAGAAGCTCCTTGGAAGACCCCAGTGGCCACACACACCCTAGTCACAGCAGAGGAGGCCTCAGCAGTTGGGCACACAGGATAACAGGTGCTCGGAAGGCAGCCAGCGGGAAACAAGATGCTTTGTGGCAGCAGGCGGGAGGTCTGTCAGTGGGGGCGCCAAAAACCCGGACTGTGCGTGGACTCGGCTGTGGCCGTCCACAGGGAGACCGTCCTGGATGAGGGCTCATGTGGTGTGCAGTGGTCTGTGTGCTGGGTGCTCACTGCAAACCTGTGTGTGCATGTGTGCACACCTGTGTGTGTGTGTATGTGTATGTGTGTGTGTGTGGCGTTACAAGGGACAGCTGCATGTGCAGATGCGTTAGGAAGGGTGGTGGCTGGGGCAGGACACCATCTGTTCCTCTTCCTCCTCATCCTTCCTGAGGGACAGAGTCACCCCTACAGCTTCTCCAAGGGAAAACAGTGAGAGTAATGGTCTTGTGTCTCTGTGGACCTGGGTACAGTGCTCCAGGTACAGTGTGCTGAAATTCTGTGCCACTCACAGCAGCAAAACCTTGGAAGTGGCTCAAATGTCCACCAACAGATAAATGTGTAAAGTGGATTCGGTATTTACACACAGTGGAGTGCTTTGTTTCCGTGAAGAAGGATAAACTTGAGTCCTCTGTAGGAATATGGATGCACCTGGTAAATGCTCAATGAAATAAATCAGACACACAAGCTTAACTGATTAATGGAAACCCAAGTGTAAATAAAGCACAAGATAAAAAGATTTAGGAAACAAGGAGATAGATATTTTTGCAAATGGGGAGGGGGTTTAGGGTGTAAAGAGTGAAGGTGTGCTGTGCTCACATGCTGACTGCTCACACAGAATGCAATCCCATAATCCCTAGGTGTATCAAACATGCACCAAGAAAAATAAAAACCAAAGGATTCTGTGACATTGGCTGTGGGTACTGCAGCCCCCACCACATCCGCTGGGTTAGGGTTGCGCAGGAGTGAGGTGGCTCCGTGCTGATGTGCATGTGGCTGCCTCGTGGCCAGTCTATGCCTCCTACAGCGTCCTTTCCAGCTGCAGGTAACAAGTCTGAGGTGGCAACGGCACAACCATCACCCCAGCACTCTGTGAGGCTGAGGCAGGAAGATGCCAAGTTTGAGCCGAGGCTGGGCAACTGAGCAACTTCGTCCCTGTTTCAAAAAAAAAAAAAAAACTAAACTAAAAAGGGCTGGGGATGTAGCTTCTTGTGAAGGCCCTGGGTTTAATCGCTAGGACCAGGATAAAAAATAAAAAAAAAACTAATCAATAATTTTAAGATATCTGTGGATATGAATGATGAAAAAGATATATGAAAGCAATTCCTAACACTTGCATAATTTGTTAAATTAAATTATTACTTTCATAATTTAATTTCAAAATATTAAAATAATTCTACTGTTGTTTTACAGTAATGGTTGTTATTCAGTTAAGGCAGTTCGCTCAACAGAGATTAGTGTTTTAGGACTGTGGGCTGAATCCGGGCTAAGAGGACCTAGATTTCACCTCTTAGTTGGGAAATATTTTCTAAAAGCCTCTGTTTCTTTTATACGTGAAGCAGTTGCAGCAGCACTGGGGCACTGTTGGTGAGGCTGCGTCACAGAATGAAAGCGCAAAGGTTTGTTGACTGCAGCGTTGACGGTAGCCTCCCCAAGAACAGAAGGAATCGGCGCACCTGCCCCAGTGTAACCTGGAAGTGCTGCGACCCCGCGGGACACCTCAGAGCCAGACCCTCAGGAAGCAGGACGGAGTCTTGAGTCCTCCGGGCGGGCGGGATGGTCACACGGACCTCCGGGCCTCGGCGGGCGCAGGCAAAGGTCACGAGTGAATGCGTCCTGCGCGCCAGTGCCATCGGCTCGGCCCAAGTGCAACATAGGGATCCGGAGCCACGGCTGGCGCAGACTAGAGCCAATGCACAGCCTCGCAGGCTTGGCGCCTGGTCCCGACCCCTCCAGGTTCCGACGCGGCCCTGCCGTGCCCCGTGCCCCTGCTCGCAGGATGCTAAGCGCCGCGCATTCGGTGTGGTAGGGTCTGTTGTGGACGGGGGCATCAGGGCTTCGGGCTTGGAGAATCTGAGTCTCGGTCAAGACTGGGCCGGGGACTTGCAGAGAGGGCTCGGGGCGAATCGATGTCTGAGGCAGTGTCTGCTGGGCCTTCCCCAGCGCCGGGGACCTGGGCCTGAGCCCCAGCTCCTCTCTGTGTGTGCCCTGAGGGCTGGGCCCGGCCCTGGTCGGCGTTGCGGGCGCAGCTGTCGCGGCCCTCTGTGCTCGGCCTCCGTCTCAGTCCGGCCTCGGTCTGGTCTCGGTCCGGCCCTGAGCAGTCTGCCCCCGGCTCGGGTGGTGCGGGGTGAGGCCGCGGGGCCCTGGGGTCCTCGGGTCGGGTGCGTAGGCTCCGGACCTGCGCGCACCCAGGCCTTTGTTTGGAGTGTGGAGCTGGGTCAAAGGCTGGGGCGCCGGGTTTGTGCTCTGGCTACAGTTTAACAGGCCTCAAGCCCTGGACGTTTGCCACTGACCGGGGAACGGAAACCGAGGTTCCCCTGTGCTGAGCGGGCATAGCAGAACACAAGGGGCTCTGGGTTTGTTTGTGCCCCTCACGCCCAGTACCGCACAGGACCAGAGCCCCTCAGCTGCAGCTGCTCCTGGGGCTGCTTCCGGTCGCCACCCCCTTTTCTCTTCTTTCCTGAGCCTTGAGAGAGTGGGTAAACCTCACCAGCCCGGGTCGCAGGTCCTGGGTCCTGGCTGCCCCTCTGCCCTTCCCACCAGGCCCTGGCATCTGGCCTGGTGGAGGACCGGCCTGCTGGGAGATCTCGGCACATTCCAGCTGCTGTCCTAGTCTCTGTCATCTCCAAGTGGGGTCCCTCACGGGTTCCTGCCTCTGCCATACCAAGCTTGCCCGGTTCCCCGCTGTCCCTCTGAGCTGCTGTCCGTGCCTCGGAGGACTTCGCATTGTACCCACAGTGTGCTCGGTGTTGTCCTCTCGGTCACCCTGCAGTCCCGTAGATCACCTCCCATTTCCATGCCCACCCCCCTCTGAGATGAACCGAAGCCCCTGGGTGACGCACGGCACCTAAGGTGACATCTTCAAGACAGACTCCGTCTTCTCTGTCTTTGGCCCAGGCCTTCTCTTCGACTGCCCATTGCTTAACGGCATCCCTGGTTGGCCAAGCGCAACACCAGCGTCACCTTGGCAACTGCCTCCTGTCTCTCACTCGGGACAGCTGCCAGGGTCTGTCTACTCCACCTGCTGAGCGGACCATGTCCTCGTCTGTCTCTACAGTGGTCAGAGCCTCTTTCTGAGATAAGGTGTGGCCATGCAGATCCTCTGGGAAATGTGTTCAGCGGATTTCTCCTTTCCACCTTGAAGAACAGCGCTGGTGGGTTCAGGGTCTCCCCACCTTGCCTCTCACCTTCTTCAATCCCATATCTGTGCACCATCTTGCACATTTTGCACATTTGCACTGCTTGCAGTTGCACGTGCATTTGGGGCAGATGAAGGTTTGTACTAAATATGACTCTGCTCCTTGCCCTTCTCCTGGGTCAGACTCTGACCCTCATTTTCTTTAAAGCCTTACCTGAAAGCCACTTCTTCCTGCAGACCCTTGCTCCTCGAATGATGTTAGGCTGCCTTCCCGGCTCCTTCACCCTGCCACGGGGCTCTCAGTTCTTCGGCTCTCTGGCCCTGGGGCAGATAACAGCTCTTTTGGGCCTTATACCTTTTAGTCTTTGTACCTTTAGAGCCACAGTGTGAGGCTTAGTTGGGCGGCTTCGTGAGCTCTTACGAGTTCTTATGAGCGAGTGTCCCGGTCAAGCATCGGATGAGATGACAGAGATACCAAGGTGATTTGGAAGTGACCTGTGTCACTGTTTGGTAACAGGTAAAGAGCCACTGTGATTGCCAGGAAAAAGCTGCCTCCCTGCCACTTTTTTAAAAGAGGAAGGGCTGCATCTCCTGGGTGCTGGACAGAAGGCTGCAGGGCTCAGGCCTGGGAAGCTGCCCCTGCCACCCGCCCCTAATCCATGCCAGTAGTGGGCTTGTCCTGTGGGTACCAGTTCCTCTCCTCACCACCAGGGTCCATCCTAACTTCACCCCAGGCCCAGAAGTGCCACAGGAGAAGCGCTTTGTGAACACAGAGGGATGCTTTTCCAGCACAGCTGGAAAGGGGAGAGGGTCCTCAAGCCCCTTGGGTGAGCTTCTAAAGCCCCCGAGGGCATCATGGCTCAGGGTGGCCTGAGGGCACAATGGCTGAGGCTCTCTCGAGGTGATGGAGCCCTGGAGAGGCTGGGGTGAGCAGAGGCAGCTCTGGCTGCAGGACCTGCAGCTCCGGGTGGAGGGGACAGTTCCCACTAGAGTCATTAGGGAGTCGCTGACCTTTAAGCTGTGCTTAAACAGTCAAGACCGTGGTCAGGATGCGACATGGAGGCGCCCTCAGCACAAATGCACCATGCAGAGCTCACCCGAAGCCTCCCTCAGTCCCCTGGACTTGTCCTGACCCTCCAGCTGAGAATCACTGACCAAAGGAGGGATTAATTCAGTAACTGCTTGGGAAAGAGAGTAGCTGGTGATTTGGAGTTGACATGGCCAGACCACGCAGGTCTTCTGTTGTGAGTGGGCCCCTGGGTTGTGTGGGCTGACAGCCGTGCACCTGGTTTCATTGACACCATGCAGGCGTGGGAGAAAGGTCATGTTGGTACACAGAAAGGTCATGAGAGTTGGGGGTCTAAAAGTTATCAGGAAGTTGTTCCTTTTGCCTTTTCAGTTTTTGGGGTGTGGACAGAGAGGAGTATAACATGTCTCACGCATGGGTCTTACAGGCAATTGGAAATCTTTGGGGGCATCTGTGGGTGTGGGGTGGCAGGAGAGGGTAGACTGAGAGCAGAAGAGAGAGACCAAGCGAGGAAAAGTGAGAGAAGTGGTAGTTTCATATGGTCTAGGCTTGGCCTTTAAACTGATGATAAATTCAGCAGGGAGATGGTTCTCCTAAAACAAGTTTATTAAAAAGAGGAGAGAACATGGAAGAGGAGAGTTAGACCACCTTAAAACCAGCAGATATGCACCTGGGGGCCATGTGTTCCGTTATCATGATTATTATTTTGGCACCTACTGCAGGACAACCACTGTGCTAGATGTTGGGGACCCGGATGCTACAAAGGTAGCGCGGATCTCAGGGCGTGTGCACTGTGACAGGTGCTGTGTGAGGGGCACGGTGACTTCAACTCCGAGTTAGCACCTGCTTTGACCGGGCGCTTAGGTCCCAGTGGGACCACCTCAGAAGGGGGATCCAGATGAAATGGGAATGGAGCAGACTTTCTGAAGGAGTTGTTTCTACATGGAGATTTGGAGAGGAGCAGGGCTGAGGCGGAGGCAGGAGGCAGAGGGAGGAGAATGTCATACTGAGGTGGTAGGCTGTTCAGGAACCAGAGAGGAGCTCAGGCGGCACAAGACAAAGGGACCGAGAGCTAGCACTCCGGGTGATGGCTCCATTGCTTGTCCTGAAGAGAATGGGGGCCAGTGGAGGCTGTGTCCTACTCAGTTTGTGCTCTGTAAAGATCACTCTGATTGCAGTGTGGACAAAGGGCTGGAGGGGTGGTTGTTGAGAGCTGGTGAAACCACTTAGGAGACTCTGTGGTCATATAAGCAAAAAAAGATCATGGCCCAACCAAGATGGTGGCTCCAGCCAAGATGGTGGCTGCAGCCAAGATGGTGGTTCCAGCCAAAATGGTGTCAGGGAAGATGTTGAGAGTGAATCAACTGAAAAGTGAATTGGAAGATATAAAGGGAGTAGTGGCAAGCTGTGAGAATGCTGTGGAAAGATGGGTGCAGGACATGTCTTCAGCACAAAAGAAGATTTAGAGGGATCTGGTATCTGTTTTTATTTCACTGCTTTTAATGTGGAAGGGAGTTTTGTGGTGCATTTCTGAGATGGTGGAGTGGGCCAAATACGTGGGAGATGCAGGGAGATACATTCCAGCTCAATACAGTGCAGGATTTTCTAAGCTGTTCTGAGGCAATGAACTGTTTGTTACAGTGAAATTTAAACAAAGGCTTGATAGCAGTTCTTGGAAGAGTTGGAGAGACGCAGGGACAGGGCTGGCCAGGCTGGAGGGTTCTGACATTTTCTTTCAAGCCCAAGATTCTGTGGCTGTAGTTGAGGTACCTCAGCCATGGCCCCCAAGACCTCCTGTGGCCCCACCCTTGGTGGGATGGCTGCAGTGCCGGGATTTCTTGATGCAGTCCTCAGCCCTGTGTGTTTTTTCCCAGAACCTCATGTTCAACAGGGTCTGTGCTTAAATATAATTTATTTTTTGCAGTCCTAGGCATCAAACTCAGGCTCCCATGCATATTAGGCTATGGCTGAGCTCCATTCCAGCCTGCTGAACAGTAAATTTTATGATCATTTCTCCTTCTGATTTAATTTTCCTGTCTGATGCCCTGGCATCCTTCTATAGAAACCCCATTACTCGTACTAAACTGGTTGTTACTCTTGAAGTAGTTGCACTATGATTGGTGGCACTCTTCCTGAGTAGATAATTATTTTCACACGATTTGAACTTCTTCCTTAAGTTCTCATCACCTAGAAATCCAGTACTAAGGGCTATGACAAATTCCACACCGCAGTAACCCAGTAGAACGATTGGTGCTTTGCCTAAGTCAATAACCTTTCACGTGTTATTTATGAAGTATTTTTATTATATAAATGATCTGTGCATTTTGTAGAAAAATAAAGGAAAAACACTAAAAAGAAACAAAAAGTTGTCTAACCCTGTGTAACTCAAGATGAACATATGCACATACAGGGGACTGACTATCCCTCACACTCTTTATTGTGTAGCGTTCCTAAACTTGGACTCACATCTAGTTTTCTGTAACTTGTTTTTCACTTAACATCAACCCATATCATTATATATTTTTCGTGATTGTAATAGTCAGTGGGTGCAGTTCAGTTTAATCCATTCTCTAGCTGCTTCAGGATATCTTTAGAAAATTCTCGTTGCTGGACATTAGGCTATTTCCACTTTATTTTTGGATATTACAAATAGCGCTGTGGTAAGTGGCCTTCTGAGACATACCTCCATGCATCCATTCTGTATGGGACATTTACATTCTCCAAAATGGCTCAGCCGGGCGTGGTGGCACATGCCTGTAATCCCAGCACTCAAGAGGCAGAGGCAGGAGAATCGTTGTGAGTTTAAGACTAGCCTGGGCTACAAAGTGAGCTCAAATCTAGCCTGAACTGTATAGTGAGACCCTGTTTCAAAAAAGACCAAAACAAACAAACAAAACACACAAAAAACCCCAAAAATGGTTCCACTGCTAATGATGGGAGAAAGGATATCTAATTGGCAAGGAAGCATGATTAAAAGGGATTAACTGCACTTTCAAATTTTTCATTTTATTCTGTTATATGTACAGCACTTACTCCATATAATGTCTAGTCCTATCCTTTGCTGAAGGTGTCTGACTTGGAGGTGTCTGATCTACCTGTGGGCAGAGAGCTGGTTGGTAACTCGTAACTTCAACAGAGACTCGCGTTTCAAATCTAAGAGCTTGAGTGTGTCTGTGTCCGTGTGAGATTAAGCATTGTTCACAGCGGGGTGGCCGGGAATGTGACGGCCTGAGTGTGACAGAATAGAGATCATTCTCTGAAGGGAGATGCTGCCTAGGTGGATCCCGGCCGTGGCTCCTTAAAGCAAGGCATTATCCGTCATTGTGGGTCATAGCTGGGAAGTTCTCCTCGGCAGAGAGTAGTGTTCTATTGGAGGAAAAGCAAGTCTTGACTGGGCAACGATGCTCATCCTGTCAGCTGCTTTCAAGGAACATGTGGAAGGTGGTGTTGTGCCTTGAACTGGCCCCTCTTCCTCTTTGAAATTCGTGAGTTGAAGTCTTAACTTCAGAATGTGCCCTTATTTGGAGATAGGGACTTCACAGAGGCCATCGGATCAAAATAGGCCACCAGAATGGGTCCCGGCCTCATGTGCTTGATGTCTTTATACAAAGAGGAGTTCTGGACACAGAGGGGCATGTGGAGCTGTGAAGACCAAAGGCAAAGATGTCTGTCAACCAGCCAAGCAGGGAAGCCTCAGGGCCTTGCACATTGGTCCTGGACTTCTGACCTTCTCAGTGTGAACCAGATACTTCCACCGGGCAGCCCACTGCCTGTGGCGTTTCACAGCTGCAGAGATGACATTGGCTTAGGTCTTAGCCCGTCATTCCTGTGGCTTGGCTTCCCCCAGTCACACTCAGCGAGACATTGTCTTACTGACTCTCCTCACCAGTGCTTCTGTGGTGGCTGCCGGGAACTGTAGGTGACAGTGCACTGCAGGCCACACTTTGCAAAGTGCATAACCGCAAGCTCCTCTGAGCCCGACCAAAGTGTGTGAGTGAGCATTATCATCACCTCTGTTTTGGAGACAAGGCCTGGAGGTCAGCGGAACTAAGTGCATTCTTCAGAGGCCCATTGAGAGGTGATAGAGCAGAACCAAAAATCTGGTCTCCTGACACCAAATATGTTTCATGAATACTTGACTAATGGACGTGTCACATGTCTGTCATCTCCCTGAAGGACACGTGGACTGTGGCACAAGGAGCCCCACTTTACATAACCCTGAGCATGGTCTTGGGGGCCCATACACTGGGCGGCTTTGAGGCTGGACAGCACCTGCGCCACCCACATCTCCACGATCAAATATTTACCAGGCCTCCTCAGCTCGGGCCTCTCTGTTTATGTACACAGCATATTTCTTCCCCACTCAGAAGCTCTGTTTATTTTACCAATGAAACAGACTTCCCCCATGCACTGTTTGATTACTGCAAATTCAGTGGCGAGACTTTGGACATGTTGGAGAGTGTTGCGTTTTTCCATCATTAATACCGTTCAGATATTAAGTCAGCATCGTGACCGCGGGGTGCCTGACATGTTCCTGGAAGCTGCTTGACTTCACCCAGCGGGGACAAATGTGAGATGACCGCACTTTTTCCTCGGGTGACCCAAGCCTGTTCTTGGCATCCGAGATGGCAGTGCGCTAGGAAGTCTCAGGGGCTTTGTCCCAGGGGCGTTATTAGTTTTGACCCTTGGGGATAATTCCGTAAGAATGCAATTCTTTTCCTCCCTGAAAGAACAAAATGTTGCTTGTGTTGGATTATGTGATTAAAAAAAAAACCCAAAAAACAGTGGTTCCTAAATTGTGGAGCCATAGTGATGCAGGTAATATTGTCAGATATAGCAAAAGCAAGAAAAACAAAATAATAGTAACAACGACAAAGCCCCAGGATGCCCTGCTTAAATTTCAGTTTAAACATTGAACACTTTTTAAAAATATACAAATACTTGTGCAATATTGAAAAGATTAAACCAAGTTGTATCTAACAGTTCTGTGAGAAAATACTGGGAGGGAACAGAATGGAACGGAGATGGAGGCCTGGGCCGATCCCCATCTGATAATTTTTCCATAATTTGAAAATCTGTGAAAATGAGACATTTACCTAAGTAAGACTTTAGAGGTGAATGGCAATGTTGAATTTCTTTCTTTTTTGGGCCACTGTTTGAAAACACTGGTCCCCTACATGCTGAGGCGGTGGGAAGTGTCTCCCACTTCTGATGACTTCTCTCGGGGGTTTGAAGCCCTTCCATCACCTGGTATAACCCTTTGGACCAAGAGTAGGAGCAGACTGTGACCTGTAGGCTACATCTGGTCCCATGTATTGTTTTTGTTTGCTTGTTTTGTGGAACACAGGTCAAAACTTTTTTGCACTTGTGAGACAAAAGACTGCAAAAGGAGAAAGCTTTTTCACAAAATCATTCTTAGGCAAGGGCTCTTTTAGAAATACAAGGTGTAGCCAGGCGTGGTGGTGCACACCTGTAATCCTAGCACTCAGGAGGCTGAGGCAAGAGGATGGCTGCAAGTTTGAGGCCAGCCTGAGCTACATAGCGAGTTCAAGGCCAGCCTGGACTACAGAGTGAGACCCTGTCTCAAAAAACAAAAAAGGAAAACAAAAGCAAAAGGAATACAGAGTAGGTCATACAGAGCAGCAGAAAGTGAGTCAATAGGATCTCACGGTTAGCCGCTCAGACATCCCCTGGAGGGACTGTGTGAACCCTCAAGCTGGGACGGGGACTCTGACCCATGGGGGCCTCCATGGGGATAAACGGATACTGCTGCTGCTATGGGGACCACACTTTGAAACCTGTGGACTAGGTCCATCTGTCTGTTTATTTTTGCAATTTATTTTACTATTTATTTAGATGACAAATGAGGAATTGCATACATTTATGGTATACAAGATGGTATTTTGGAGTGCGTATATATTCTGGAATGATGTAAAACAAGCTCATTTTTATAGCTGTTACCTGACACCCTTATCATCTGCCCTGAGCACATTTAAAAATCGACTCTCAGCAGTTTCCAAGTAGACGATAGGTGCGTCACTCTTCACAGATACTGCGCTGCTCTGTAACTGTCTAGAATCTGGTCACCTGTCTAACTGAAACAGTGTGTTGTTCACAAACACCCCCCACTCCCAGCCAGCACTCCACTGCAGAGATGCAGTCACCATGCTGCTCTCCTTCTGCAAGTTCCGTGGCTTTATATTCCACAGGTTGATGAGCTCATGCACTGTCTGTCTCTCTGTGTCTGGCTTATTTCAGTCATCATAATGTTCTTCAGTTGCCTTCAAGTTACTGCAAATGACAAGGTCTCCTTTGGAAGGGCAGAACAGTATTCCATCATGTATATAAACCACATTTTCTTTCTCCCTCCAGCTGGCGGCAGTGTTAGGTTTATATCTAGAGGCCAAGCTCTCATCCATGGGGTTCGGGGGGACATGATGCTCACCCATGACTTTTCCCTGCTCAGTTTGTAGCTGATGCAGTGTTGGGCCGTGGGCTCTGGTCAGAGGAGGGGCAGGTGAGGCGGGGCCTGGGAGGTTTATCTCTTCCTCTGCTCATGGCTCACTCTTCGAGCAGTGGGATACAGGCTGTGCCTCTGCCAGGTGTGGACAGAAACCTCTGTCTCCACACCGAGCACCCAAATGCAGCTCTCCTTCTTTAGGCAGTGGGTGTCAGGAACTGGGTCTTGGTGACGAGGAAGTAGCTGAGGCAGACGGAGGCCTGGGCCGATCCCCATCTTGGGTACGTGAAGTGTGCAGCAGCGGATGTGTATTGGGGGAGTGTGTCTTCAACCTTCTGATTCCACTGCCACTGGACATTTGCCCAGCAGTGGGATTTTGGGTCAGATTGTTCCGTGTTTTCCATGAACCCCCTCACTGGCTTCCGTCAGGGCTGCACCCATTTCCGTGCCCATTGACAGTGAAAACATCCCCTCTCCCCACATCCTGTCCAATCCCTATGGTCCATCTTTTTTTTTTTTTTTTTTTTTTTTGAGATAGGCTCTTGCTATGCAGTTCAGGCCTCAAACTTGCAATGATCCTCCTGCCTCAGCTTCCCAAGTGCTGGGCTTACACACATGCAACACCACACCTGGCTGTTCCCCTCTTTGGTGCCAGCAGTTCCCGCAGGTGTGAGGGGACAGCCCACTGTGGTTTTAATTTGCATTTCCTTGATGATTAGTGACATTGAACATTTTTTCTTACATTGGTTGGTCTTTTGGGAAATTATTCTTCGCTCATTTAAAATCAGGTTATCTGTTTTATTATTATTATTATTGTTATTGTCTTTTTGAGACAGAGTCTTGCTGTACAGTTGAGGCTGGCCTTGGACTCACTTTGTAGCCTAGGCTGGTCTCAAACTAACAACAATCCTCCTGCCTCAGCCTCCTGAGTGCTGAGATCACAAGTGGGTGCCACCACGCCCAGCTATCTGTTTTTCATGTTGCAGAATTGAATTCCTTACATATTTTGGATGTTAGTCCCTTATCAGAGATAGATTTACAAGTGTTTCTGTGAACATTACTGTAGTTTGTCTGACTTCCTTTGCTGTGCAGCCCCCACCTGTGTTTGTAAAGAAAACTTTACTGGAACAGAGCTGCCCCTCTTGTTTCTCTGAAGTCTGTGACAGTTTTGACAACAGGGCAGCAATGGGTTGAATCACTGTGACAAGGTCAGCCTAGGGACTTGGAGATCTAAAACGTTTATTTTCCAGCCTTTTGCCGAAAATTTGTTACATCCGTACAACGCCCCCTCTGAAGATTTACTGTTACTTCCTTTGTAGAATGAGCAGGATGGAGGCTGCACAGTGGCGTGCAGCAGCTGATGCAAGGTTTCAGCGGGTCTTCGACATCAAGCCAGGTCTGCCGGAGCCCAGGTTTCCACTCCAAGTGCACTGCCCTGCGAGGCGGACCGTCAGCTGCGTGCATCCCCATGGGCTGCACCATGACACCGACTGGTGATTTCTGATTCCATCCCACCCGTCTCAAGGACGTACCTGGGTGCTGTGTGTGGTCAAGGACTTGGGCTCCAGAGCCTGGGCAGCCGGCCAAGCCTGAGCTTCAGCTCCTCGTTTCTCAGTACCAGCTTTCTGATAACAGAAAGACAACACCAGACAACACTGTGCTGAACTGTGACAACCGGAGGTTGAGTCTAAAGAGAAATTACAAGAGTAAGTGTGGTCCACAAGACACTTGTTACTTTTATTTCAAACAGCTCTTGTTTCAAACTAGTAACAATGTGTGTGGAAGGGCTGTAGACTGCAGCAGGTCCTGCAGCTCCTCCTGCTGAGCAGCGGCCCCCACTTGACAGGGAACAGGAAAGAAACTCTTCTCTCTCTTCCTTTTCCTGCTCCTTCTCCTGGGATGTGGGGCTGCACCCAGCACTCTCCCACTGAGAGATGTCCCCAGCCCTTTCCATTTTTTATTTTGAGACAGGTTCTCATTAGGTCACTAGTTTACTCAGGCTGGCCTTGAACATGGGAGCCTCCTGCCTCAGCCTCCCAGAGTGCTGAGATAACAGGCCTGCGTCACCATGCCTGGAGTCCTGCTTTTTTATAAGCCGGCTCCTCATCCCTTGGCTGTGCACAGCGCGCCTTGGGAGGCTGGTTCTGAGCTGTCACAGTGCACCCATGCAGTGCTAGCTGGACTGGACCCACGTGGTGGTTTCCCTGGTCTTTATAGAAATGTCACCGGGGCTGCCCAAGAGGTGCCTGCGTGCGTAATGCAAGACATCTGCTTTCCTCAGGAAGCACCTCAGCTGCCAATATGATGATTAGGTGAAAAGAAGAAAGTGATCCATGTGTCCTGGTGCTCTGTGGCCTGCGAAGCTTGGAGGTGAGCTGCTCCATGGCCGGCTCATGGGATGTCCTGGAGTCCCCACCATGGGGAGGGGAGGAGAGGGGAGGGGAGGAGAGGGGAGGAGAGGGGAGGGGAGAGGAGAGGAGACTTTGGGGGCAGTGGGCGGGCATGCTACCAGCAGGGCTCTGCGGTCCCTGCACATTAGAGGAGGTGGCACTGTGCTAGCGTCAGGGGTTAGTGCTCCTCCTGGATCTTGAGAGCCGGGTCTTGGTACCCAGGCTGGGCAGAGCAAGGGGCGGCGGCACCAAGGGTGAGGCTGCAGGCTGCCACTGTCCCTGTCCCTTTCCTTCCCACCCTGCTGTCCGTCAACTCTGCTTCCTTTCCCTTCATCTGGGCCAGAGCCAAACTGCAGAGTGTGGCAGTGAGAGGGAGTGGATGCAGGGCGGAGGGGACAGCACCTTCCCAGAGCACAGGGCTCTGTGAGACGGGGAGAGGCCCAGACGCAGGATGCCGGTGGGTCCGACTGTCAGCTTGGCCCCTTCCCTGCATGCCAAGAAGTGACAGCTGGGCTGAACCTGCTACTGGGCTGCACAACGAGGCACACTGGGAGGAGGCACACCCTTCCCTCACCCGTCAGGATGCTGTGCCCCAGGGGAGGCCGAGGCAGGCTTGCCGGGCCTAGAGCTGGGGCGGCGCAGAGAGCATGTTGTCACGGCTCATGGTGCCCGCTTCCCCGAGAGTCGCAGCTGGAGTTAAGATTCAGGTCTCGCTTAGGTCCCCTGGCTCCTTTCCCTCCTGGCGGTGCAGGCCGAGAAAGGTGGTGACACGTGGTGCCAGGGTCCACCGGGGAAGGCAGGTGTCCTGGGGCTCAGGCTGCCCCTGCGGTGCTACTGCAAATCCTCCAGCCCTAGGGTCCATGAGCAGTGCTGGCCACAGTGCTGACTCCATGGCCAGGGTGGGACCAGCAGACCTGAGGGCATGGCTGCCGTCTGTGTGCTTTGCCCATGTGTCTGTCTGTCTGCCTGCCAGTGAGATTACTCTGGGCCCAGACAGTTCCAAACCTTTCTTCGCCAGATACCATGGTGGCCTGGGAAGCTCCAGGAGTGGCCATAGGCTTCGAACCATCCTGCTGAATTTAAACCCGCTCCCCCACCCACACTGTGGGACCTGATCACAGAGCAGGGTCTCCCTGCGTCTTGGCTCCTTCACTATCAGGTGACATTCTGTGACAGCGCCACACCAGCAGCTACCCCAGTAGCCAGTGACCACCATCCTAGTGGTTGCTGTACTTAGTACTGGTGCAAAATTCCTGTTCCATCACTAGCTAGTCACTAGCTGGGTGGCTTCAGGGAAATGGCCCGCAGGCTTCTGTGTAAGGTGGGACGTACAGCGCCGCTCCAGTGCCAGCCTCAGGCTTGTTCTTTCCACTTTTCCCGGTAGCTCTGACTGTGTGATCTATACTTACGTGATGCCTGTTGTCATCCACCACAATCGGGGGCTCCCCAAGTAGGTATTGGGTTCTCTCGTCACTTGCTGGAACCTTGTGTGCCTCTAACAGTGCACAGGGGGAGGTAGGTCCTCAATAAAATGCTCGGTGCACTCCTGGATGCAAGAGTGAGTATTAGACCGCACACTGCCTGGCTGGCAGGGAGCAGGTACCCAGCTCTCAGGCTGTCCCTGCGCCCAGTGGTGGTGGCATTATCATAGTGACCCCTGCTCACCGCTGCACGGAGCCCACGGCGGGAGATTGCTGCAGCTCGCTCAGCCTCGACCCTTGTTCTCTGCAGTGGCACCAGCTGTGCCACCAGCTGTGCTGTGTTTGACTGGAGCAGCTGGGCCGTGGTCAATAGTGGGGTTGTGTGGGGGATGTAGCTCAGCGGCACAGCACCGGCCTGGCAAGCGCGAGGCCCTGAGTTCCATTCCTGGTACAGAAAATAAAAGATCACCTTTTATGTGAAACAGAGGTGTCCGAATCTGTATCCACTCCCAGGGAGAAAGGGAGTGAGTCTGGGAACAGAACAGCATCTTTGTAGAATGTTGAGTCACATGGCAGCAGCGGCAAAGCATCTGGGATGCAGTCACCCAGATCCACACCTGGGGGAGCCTGCACAGCTGGGCGGGGGATGAGAACAGGGATGGGGACCAGGACTGGATGGAAAAGAACAGTTGGTTTGTGGCTCCCGCCTGTTGTGAGTATCAAGTGAGAGACCATCCTTTACGGGACCTGTTTTGTTTCAGAACCCAAATTCTGTCTGCTTCCTGATCATTGAAAGGCTGGAGGAATTCTTTTTGTCATTATTATTATTTTGGTTTTTTTGAAACAGAGTCTGCCAGTGTAGTCCAGGCTGGTCTTGAGCTGGCGGCGATCCTCTTGCCTCGGCCTTCTGCATGCTGAGGACAGATGTGCGCCACCATGCCCAGCTAGGAAAATTTCTTTCAAAGGTGACAAACTAAATGTCCCATAGCACGGTGAGCTACAGCAAGAGATACTAAGAAGTTGGACTTTGTTTTGACAACCCCGGATTTGAAGGACAGCTCTGTTCCTGACTAGGTCTGTAAACTTGGGCAGGTTCCTTAAACCTTGGGGAGCCTTTGTAACAAAGATGAACCAGTGTGAACTTTGCAGGTTCACTGAGCGAATTCAGCGAGGCCGTTTCTGTCCAGTGTCTGGCACATTCCAGGACTCTGAGGGTGCTGGATGCTGTTGTGCACCACAAATGCTCCCTGGCTTATTTTATTTCCTCCCTGCAACTGCCCTGTGAGGGGCACTGTGGAGGTTCTCATTTTTTACAGGAGGAGTTGAAATCCAGGACAGGTTTGCGGTTGACTCAAGGTCCCAGGGCTAGGAAGGCTCCAACACATGGTCTGACTGAGCCTGGGGAAGCCAGGATTGGGCTCATGAGGCAGCTGTCTTGACATCTCTTCAAAGAGCCACAGAAGCTTAGCTGGACAAGGAAAGGTCCAGACTGTCCACATTCTTCTGCATAATTTCCCGGTGGTGGTCTGCGTTGACTGGTGTCCGAACATGAGGTGGCTGTTCACAAGGGTGCGAGATGACCCTCAGGTTGGGTCAGGTGGCATCAGGGCAGCCCCTTCCGGCTGGTTCTGAGGCTCCTGGAGGATGTTCCCTTTTTGCATCCATTCACCAGTGGACTTGGTGAAAGGCGTTTCTTTTGGCTTTTCCTGGCCCAGAGCTAATGAGTATTCTCTTGAGTTGACACAGACTACATCATGCACGACACTCGCACACTGAGCTACACTCGCTGTGTGTTCCCTCCAGGACATGATGTGGTAAGGACAAGGTGTGCACAGGGATTGAACTCCTTCACCAGGACTTTGGGAAAGAGCTGGGAGCCGCAGGGCACCAACCACACTGAGTGAGCTGGGTGAGGGCCCGGCATGCTGTGCTTACGAGCCTGCCTTCCTGGAGGGTGGTGCTAGGCAGCAGCACTCCTGGTAGTTTTGGGTCACATCTTATAAAGACACCCAGGACAGAGGATTTGCAGAGCTGCTGCAGAAAGCGGGAAGAATGATGGGATGTGTGCATTTAAAGCCAGGGGTAGGATTTCCAGGGAGATTTATGGCAAGTCTTATTGTAATAAATCTCAAAATTTTAAACACACACGGTAGTTTTTGATCATTCCTTGTAATTCAACTAGCTCTTTGCTGGTCATTAAGAGAAAGGAACGGGCTCCTTGAGTTTTAGGAAAAGAGGAAGGCAGTGCACAGCTAGCAAGGACCTCAGATGTGCAGCTAGCCTTCCTCTGGACTCAGAGTCCATACAGGAACTCCTGACTGATGTCACACAGCCCCTGCTTGAATAGTGATTGTAAGTTTAGCTTTTTGTAAGAAAACTTATTTCACTGACCAGCAGCACCCATTGCAAGAGATTTCCATTTTGTTTTCTTTTTATTTTTTTGAGACAGGGTCTCACTATGTAGTTCAGGCTGGCCTTGAAGTCACTATGCAGCCCAGGGTGGCCTGAACTCATAGTGATCCTCCTGCCTCAGCCTCCTGTGAGGTCTTCACCACCCTACCCAGTGAAACTTCCTTTCATTAGGAGCTAAAACATACTTGTAGTTTTTCCTGGAAAAGCATGTACGATATATCCTATCCATCTCCTGGTGTGCTTTGACCTTTGAGTGTTGAGGGGGACGGCCACGTCCCCTCCCTCATCCATGGAGCTCAGCTAAGATGCACAGCCACGGGGATGCTCATGCGGCATCAGAGCCTGATGCCTGAGCGTGCTGTTCTAACCACACACTGGGCTGTGTCATCATTGACTCCTTCCTTCCATGGCTTCTCGTCACTCTGAACTCCTGAGCCAACACAGTGGCCTGAGAGGCCCGAGGAGCAGTCACCCAGTGGCTGCTGACTCACTGCTCACTGTCCCTCACTGCACACTGTACCCCTGCCCTCCCCAAACACACCAGCATGCCTACCACAGGGTCTTTGCACTTGCTCCTTGCACCATTTGTTTCCTGGCTCACTCTATCCAGTTTCTGTTCAGACGTCAGCTCTTGGGCGAGGTTTGTGACTGCCTGACTGAGGGTAGCTCCTCCCACCACCTCCTGGCTCTCCAGATTATCACAAATTACCTAACATTATATTCCTTCTCCTGCTGAAAAGTGGGGCCCACCTGGCAGAGGTTACAAGCTCAATGCCTGATACCGACAAGGTCCCCCTTCCTTTTAGAGGAGCATGAAGTGAAAACCCAGCTGTGTGGTCACTGCGATCTCGCATTACAGGAAGGGAAGGGCACTCAGTCTGAGTTTGTTGAGTGCACAAATGAATGAGTGAAGAATGGGATGACAGTGACCCCTTATCACCCTGGCTGTGGCTGTTTCAGTGCTTCTAGTTTGGAATGAGCCCTGAAGATGAGAGGGGAACCCTCTGCGGGCAGTGACATATTTTAGGTCCAGAGCTGGGAAGGGATCCTTCACTGCAGGAGCCTTGCACACAGTGAGGCTGCTTAGAATGTGCTCAGCACAGGCTCCTGGACAGCTCACAGATAACAAAATCTCCCAGATTTCTTTTACAAAAAATATTGTGGCTGCCGGTCTGCCCTGGTGTGAAGCCGTGCACCTGAATTTTGCTTTCTATCTCTGAGAGAATGTGTTTGCTTAAGCTATCAATTTCAACTTGTTGGGTGCAGCTGGAGTTTGATTCAGCCCATGACCCTTTGCCCGTGGCAGCAGCTGACCCTGGACTAGTGAGCCCAGAGCACACCTGTGTGACTGCCCATGACGGCGGAGCATTTCACTGATTGCAGAGTGGGAAAGCCAGTGAGCCTTGCTGTCTCCAACTCATGGGCTGGTGTTGTTTTGAGGACTGATTCTCCAAATGCAAGACATCAGTTTTTAAATTTCCACAACTCTCTCTCTCTCAAACTCTGCTTAGCGTTTGTTGCTCTTAAGCATCAAGATCTATAGGCAAGAGCTTGGTTCTTTTCTAAGCTGTTATACTTGAAAGTAAAATGAAAAAGAACTAAATTATGAAAGATAGGATCGAGATGCAATGTATATATTACGTCCTCACAATGAGTGTACTTCTTATGCATCAGAAACATAGAGTAATGAAAGATAGAAAAGCAAAATCAAACAAAATTTAAAACGCCCAGCAGAAGTGGTGTGGGGAGCCAGGGGGTCACCCTACTGTCTGGGATGCCGCATCCCTTCACACAGGGGCTGGGCAAAGAGGCGCATGCCCCACCCCGCACCTCATCCCTTTTCCGTCTTACTGTGCCCCAGGACAGCTGGTCACCCTGGAGGTGACTTTGAATGTAAGGACAGGAGTACCGCAGATGAAGGCCAACATGGTTTATAGGTGGATCAGATGTTTTGGAATTTGCCCCTGCACACATAATCTCACTAGCTCTGCTTTTAAAACTGGCAGCTTCTTTGAGATATCATGTGTGTTTCATAAAATTCACTCTGTAGGCTTTATTGGGTTTTAATATGTTCACAGAGATGCACAAACACCACAATGATACAACTTTAGAATATTTCATCAGACTCAAAGGAAGCTCAGATTGGACAGAAGTCACTTTCCCACCGCCTGGCAGCCACGTTGTATACTTCCATGGGCTTGACTGCCCGTGGGCTCCGCTGAGAACTGTGCTGCACATGGCTTCTCTAATGGCTTCTCTCCCTTTGTGCCTCGGGGTTTTCGCAGTTCATCCACACCGTGGCGCTCCCAGGACTCACCCTTTACATTGCTCAGTGGTAGTCTGTGGCATGGAAACAGCTCATCTGGCCTGTCCATCTGTCGGCAAAGTTTACAGCACTCCTACGAACATTCCTTATTGTGTGGAAGTCTGGTGTATCTTGTGCAGAGCTGAGGACCATGCAGAACTGCTGGGTCAGGTGGACAGCCTTGCATTTCATATTTTGAGGAACTGTTTAAGTTTTTCCAAGGTGGCCGCAATACTGTACCACCCTACCCAGTGATGTATCAGGGGATTAGGGTTCCCTCGTTCTTCCTGTTTCTCCCCATCTTTCTAAATTAACCATCCTGGGGGGTTGAAAGGGTAACTGATACAGTCATTTTGATTTGTGCTTCTACAGTCACTGGGAATGTCCAACACACTTCAGATGTCTTTTGTCTGTTTATCTTCTTTGGAGAAAAATGTATTCCAGTTCTGTGAGCATTTAAAACATTTTGGTTAAATGTCTTTTTATGGACAAGTTGTGGAGTGCTTAATATATTCTGAATACTAGGTTCTTATTATATACATGATCTGGAAAGTTTCTTTTTTGCGTTTTTCACTTTCTTGTCACCCTGACAGTAAAGTCCCACAGTCAGGGAACAGGTGTGTCTTTCCTCTTGTTTAGGCTTCAACACACTGGAAGGAGGCTTCAGTTTGCAGCATACAAATGCAACTCTTCTTTTGTTAGCTTGTTCCTAAGCATTTTAAAATTTTTGATATTATTCCAAATGCAGTTTTTGCCTCACTTTCACTTTAGATTGTCCACTCTTTTTTTTTTTTTTCTTTTTAATCTTTTTGAGACAGGGTCTCTCTGTGCAGTTCAGGTTGGCCTTGAGCTCACTTTGTAGCCCAGGTTGGCCTTGAACTTTCAATGATCCTCCTGCCTCAGCCTCCCGAGTGCTGGGATTACAGGCGTGTGCCATCATGCCTTGTCCACTCTTGATGTACGGAGTGACGATTGACTATGTATTGCAAGGAACATTCTGGAACTCATTAATGGGACCCAATAGATTTTCGGTGCATTAATTAAGAGTTTCTGTGTACAAGATCACATCATCTATGAACTCAGACAGTTCTACTTCATTTCTGACTTGGGTGCCATTGACTTGCTTATTTGCCTGATTTCTTTGGCTAAAAGCTCAGTGTGCAATGGAAATAGCCAGAGCAGGCCTCCCAATCTTGCCACTGTTCCTGGGAGAGAAGCCCTGGACCTGATGGTATTGGCAGCAGCTTTCTGTGGGACCCTTTCACCAGGGGAAGAAGCTCCTTCAGTTGTGAATTTGCAGAGAATCTGTGGCTGCTGTCTGAGCTATATCCCCGGCCCTAACATTACTAATTTAATATAAACTCTGTGAGTGTAATTTAATCACCACAAGTAAAGGGACTTCCCCAAAATCCTCTTTACTGCTCAGCACTTGTTGATGCCCAGAGCTCAGTGAGATACGGTGAGTGTGATCGCAGGGCAGGTGGACCCTACTCTCTTGTTGCAGGGCTAACTCAGTAGGCTTCAGCCCTTTGTTAGCGTTTAAACTAACGTGTGTTTTAAGCCCTGAACTACTTGCTTAATGTACACTGTATAATTTCTCTTCATATTAATCCTGTGTGACTAAGACTGATATTTAAAAAGCCCTACATATTAGAGAAGTTAAACCTCATACTCAAAAGTTGCAGGCATAAGTCTGTTGAACTCTAGAAATGCGAACTTTTGCTTTTATTTTTATGTTTTTGATATTTTGAGCCAGGGGCCTACTATATAGTTTAGGCTGGTTTTGAACTTGCAGCAACCCTCCTGCCTCAGTCTCCCTAAATGCTGGGATTGTAAGTGTGCACTAAGAATACAGACTCATCCTCTCTACCTTGCTGTCTATTTCTTCCGCTCTCTAGGAAGTTAGGCTCTTCTCGCTGGGGCAAAAAGTGCTCAAACAGCAGAACAAAGCAAGGGACTCTGGAGAGGGCAGTCAGGACCTGGGGTGGAGCCATCTCCGGGGCCTTGGGGTGAACGCAGGGCCTGGTGCTGGGTGAGGGTTCTCGTGAGACTGGGACAGAGAGCGGGGAGAGCAGGAGGACTGGGCTGGCCCGGGTGCGTGGGCCTGGATGGGCTCTGAGCCTGGCTCCTTGTGAAGGAGGCCGCCTGGCAGGACAGTGTGTCTCCAGGCCCTGAAAGGTCTGGGGCCAGCTTTTGGAGTAGGGCGCAGAGATCAGACTGTCCTGATGAAAGCCGACAACTCGGAGTGCTATTGGAATGGCGGGATTCACTCGGTTGTTGATGTCCTTGTGCTCTTTTCACTGACCACACTCCCATCTCTGAACTGGGGAGAAAAAGGCACTGCTTGGATGAGACCTGGCACCCTGAGCCTCTTCCTGCAGCACAGCTCCCAGTCCACATGTGGGTATTCATTTCAAGCTTTTATTTGAAAAAGTCTGCTTGACAAAGGGCTAAAGTGAACCTCCTTGGCCCAATCACTGCGTTACGGACAAGGAAATGTGGACTGAGCTGATGAGCAAGGGCAGAACTGCAGTTCAAGTTTCTTGGTGCCAAATATTCATTCAACAAACTCTCATTACCTGCCTGTTCCATCCCAGGCTGGCTGGAGGCTCTGGGGTGTCAGAGAGGACTGGTCCCTGTGTCCGAGGAGATCACTGTGACAGTGTGGACAGGCCAGGCCATTGCTCTGCAGCGTGAGGAACTGAGACTTCCAGCCTGGTGACCGAGGGCGATGCGCGTTTTCACAGGTGTGCTGGGTTTGCAGGGAGATTAAGGGGTAGGGCATTCCAGGCCAGAGGGGCAGCATCCAGTGAGGGCCAGGTGTAAATGAGCAAATACTTCTCTAATTAAGAAAACCACTGCTTATGAAGCGTGATCCTGCGTCTGGCACGGTGTGGTGATTTCCGTGGCTTATCCCCCAAAATCCTCTCAGGAATCCCGGGAGGAGACGGAGGGGAAGCCGAGCTGGGATGGAGGAGTAATTTGCCCAGATGGGTCATGCAAGGGCTCCTGGCTGAACCATGGCAGAGCTGGGCTTTGAATACTGAGAGCTTAGTTTTGGGTTCCAGGTGCTCGGTGCCTTGCGAAATCACCCTCTGGGACACTGAGCCTCAAGTTTGCACCAGAGCCGCTGAGATTAGCTAGAGCACAGACTGAGGGTCACAGCCCGGAGTCTCCAACCCAAGAGGTCTGAGCAAGGATCCAAGGACATCTGTGTATCTATCTGTCTCTCTGTCATTGCTTAGCTCATCAATCTATCCAGCCGTCTGCATCTCTCAGTCTGTCCATTTATCACCCGTCACCCATCGTCCATTACCCACGTGTCCACCTATCATCTCTCCGTCTGCCGTCTACCCATCCCTCCGTAATCTAGCCATCATCCGCGTTCTGTCCATCCTGTCTGTCTACCTATGGGTCTATCCGTACTGTGCCGGGTAGCGAGTGCTCGACCATTGTGACAGACCCCTGGCCCTTTAAAAAACTTTACTCTGGAACAGAGTCTTGCTAAATTGCCCAAGCTGGCCTCAAACGTGTGATCTTCCTGCCTCACCCTCTGGATCAACTGGGGTTATAGGCCTGTGCCACCACACTCAGCTAGGCGTACACATCTTCTAAGACAGATAATTCTAAGCCTGTTGTTCAGGGACCACGCTTTGACAACTGTTATGACAGAGCCACTGAAAGTGCTCTCAACTTGGGAGGAAACTCATCGGACCCACGTTTTGTTCAGGACTCTCGGCAGCTGGTGGGGTGGGATGTGGTGGAAGTGGTGAGGCCAAAGTGGAGACAGGAAAAACAATTGCCAGGGGGCCTGGGAAGTGTGGTCGAGGGGGGGAGACAAGGGGTGGGATGAACATAATCACCGGGGGGTGGTGTGGCATGGCTGGCCTTGCAAGCCCCTGTAGGGGACGGAAGTAGCTGCACTTAGTAGTAACTGGAATCCCTAGATGTGGCGTCTGATGAGAAACAGGAGAGGGGGCTGGAGGTACAGCTCAGTGGGCTAAGTGCTTGCCGCTGAGCACTAGGGCCCTGAGTTCGATCCCCAGTCCCGGAAAAAAAAAAAAAAAAGAGAAACAGGAGAGGAGAGGATTGCAGTAGAATGAAAAGTAGTTCTCAGGTTTCCACGACAAGAAATGAGGTGGAAAACCTCGATGTTACCCCGGGTTCATCTGCGGCCTCCTCCCGCAGTCTTTGCAACCTTGCTTCTCCGTGGCCAGGGACAGCAACGGTGCCTCAGTGCCTCCCCACCTCGAGGAGCTTCCCGCCCACCCATGTTAACATCCAGTGGCGCTCTTACCTCCTGTTCACTGGAAACTGCTGGAGGTTCAGGCGCTAGTGGCGACCCAGCTCCCCAGAGCGAGCTGTGCTCTCGGTGCACGTCTTTGTTTGGCGTGCAGGCTGCAGAGCTGCCAGGCGGATAGGATGGTTAAACTGACTTTTTACATGTTCTGGGATCAGCTAGAGTTAGGAAGAAAGCCGAATTATTTCCCGAGGGTAACACTTCTCAAAATCTCAATTTGAGAAAAAAAAGTCCCTTTCGCATTGAAGGTCCTGTGTGACATATGCGGATCAGCTGCCTTACATGGATTAAAAACTACGGACAGATGTTCTAGAACTGCTGGCCACACCTCTTACTTTACATACTGAATCTAGAGTATTAGCAAATGGATGCAAATGTCTATATTTTTCTCGTGATCCAATAAAAACACCTATACTGGCTGTCCTGAGTGTGCACCATGTGCGGTCACCATGGTGGCTCAGTACTTATTAACTCAGGGGTCAGTGAGGCCCTGATGTCCCTCACCTCCTGAGCCCAGGTCAGGTGCACACTCTTTCCTTAAGTTGTGTGCTTTTCTCTCCACTGCCTCTCTCTCTCCTGTCCACATCCATCTTTGTCTGGGTTACTGCCACGCCTTCCAAAAGGGTCTTCTTGATTTCCTCCAGTTTATATGCACAAGGTAAAGAGATGAACGCTTCAAAATCTGCATGCACGTGTCCCTTCCTAAGCCTTGCAAGGGTTTCCCATTGCCCAAGATAAGACAATGCCCTTCAGAGGACCTGGGAGAACCACAGGACGCGCCTCTCCTAACTGTCGTCCTCCCTGCACTGGTCAAGCTGATGCCTTTTTGGTTCATGACATGTTGGGCCCCATCCTACCCTGTGTCTGGTCCAGCTCCCTGCATGGTACTGCAGTACAGTACCCAGAGCCGTGATGTGGAGCCTCTGAGCCATGAGTGAATGAACACACGTGCAAGGCAGAGAGGGTTCTGCTGTGAGACTCGTGCTCAGATTCCACTGGGACTAAATATGGGGCGAGGAGGTTTCTAAGTTAAGCTCGATGACAGATGTGACAGGGTCATTTCTGCTTTCAGTTATGTAATAACTAATTACAATTAGTAATTACAATTACTAATTAATTAGTAATTAATTAATTACTAATTACTAATTGGACAAGTCTCATTTGGATTTGAGGAAGGGTACACATCCCTCCATGGGAGAAGCCTGGGAACCACACGCTGACATACTAAACTAAACTAAACTAAACTTGCTTCTGTGGTCTACCAGCTTAAGTGGCATCAGCCGTATATACCTCTGTGGTGCTGGCTTGCGGCTGGTGCTCCTGCATTAGCTATGAAAAACTTCTCCTGGGTTTAGAGTGGTAAATCCCATTTGCAAAGGCTGTTGTCGAGTTTTTACTCTGAGTCTCTCAGTAGTCCTCAACCACAAGAGAACTGGTAAGTGAGGCTTACGCAGAGTTTTGACAGAAGAGTGTCCATGGGGACTGTGCTCACCTTTGGAGCGCATGCGCTGCAGCTGAGGCTACACCAGCATCTGGAAAGGGCGTGGCCAGAACTGTGTGATGTCACCTACTGTCTTGACTGTTCTTGGGATAAAGTTAATCCGAGTCAAGTCGTGTCAACTCTGCATAATGAGAAACAGGATATAGTTGAAGCTTTAAACAGCCCATGACAGTTTCATGGTTACCGCAGGAAGCAAGGACGACAACCCTCAACCACACAGCTTCCAAATCTCACTGTTAGTCTGAATCCTCTTATCTGGACCAGAGCTTGGGAACAAGGGTTCACAGACTCATCTCGTGGAAAGATAGCCTGTGCCTTTGTATAAATAACAAGTATTGTGTTGCAGTCAAGCAGTGCATACACTGCTGCTTTGTGTCCTCCACAAAGTAAATAAAATTCTACTCTCCTGCTTACGGTTTAGAGATGACTCCCCTGGATGGGTGATGATGGTGTGTCATTACAAGTCCAGTCACTAGTGAGTACTGTGAATAGTGTATCCCCAGGGCATTCGGAGCTAGGCCTAGCCCTTGGACATGTAGGGCACAGGCAACTTAGTTCAGAGGAATTTATTCTATCATTTTGTTTCTTTAAGTGCGGCACCTGCATGACTTGCACGGGCCCAATCTATCAGGGCAGCTTTTCTGGACCTGGGGCGCCTTTCTGTTCTCCAGAACCCTGAGACCAAATGGATCAGGATTGTGACAGGTAGGGAATAAACACCTGCATTTTAAATGAGGCCCCAGGGAGAGGCCAGTGCTTGGTAAAGTTCACCCAGCCACGTATGGATTTTCAGCGACTGTGACTGTTGAAAGATTTGTTTATAGTTCTGAGTTTTCCTTTGCCAGGGGCAGTGTTCTTTGTAGTATGACGGGCTGGAAAAACCACGCTGCAAGCTCAGTTTTCAGTCTTTCCTATCTCTTTTTGTTTACTGAGCTGGCCATGTCTGATCTACAAACATCATAGACACACAGCAGGTGAACAGCCTTAACTTGGCTTTCTCATGAAAGGTTTTGAGTTAGATTCCAGTCATGGTAGTTGAATTTCTCAGCCTGTTTTATGCTTTCTTGGGTATTTGGGGTTTCTTAGGTTTAGATAATGAGGAGTTATTTTGCTTATTATTTTAGTTTATTAGTAAAATGTGATCATGATGTACTACATGTGAGTCGTACACAATGGTCACATTTCTTGTGGGCAGTTGGTCCACATACATAACATGTCTGAATTCCTTTCTCATCTTCTTTGCCCTCTCCGCACCCTCCACCCCTTGAGCCCAGGGATGCAAGGCGTAATTTAGTTTTGCAGTTGATTTGATGCTTGAGGTAGCGATTTTAGCTTTCCTTCTGTCAGTAAGGTATAATGGTAATCTTGTAGTAAAATTCTGTCTGGCTATAGCTACATGCTGCTTGTGTTTGTGCATATGGATTATAGTGCATGTGTGTGTGTAGTGGATACGTGCATGTATATAGTGTATGTGTTTGTATGTAGCGATTATGTGCATGCATATAGTGTATGTGTTTGTGTGTAGCATAGTGTATGTGTGTATGTGTGTGTGTGTGTGTACGCAAGTCCTGGATGCACAGTGACCTGGTAGAAGAAAAAGTTCTCCAGGAACACGGTCAACACAAACAGTGGCTGATCTCAGATTCCCTTAGGCAACAGGTAACAAGTTCAGTACAGAGCAGATCACGCAACCTCTTGGCTACTGTGCTTAGCAGCTGCTCCTGCCTGCGCAACCAGTCTGCGGACCAATAAAATGAGCGAGCAGGTGACACTGAGCTTCTGGCTCTGCTTTCCCTGAGTTGAGCTTCACTGTCTTCAAGCTGTTTCTGCAGCCATGGCAGGCAAAGTCTAAAGGTGCTGGGCTCTGTGAAGGCCCAGAGGGGACTGGGAAAAAGGGGGACGGGGCTTTGGAACTGATGGAGCACCGCAGCCTGTGAGGAGAGCGCAGGATGCGTTGATGTTTCCTGTGTCGACTTTTAGCTGGCCCCAGGATGGCGGGCTTGTGTCGGGAAACTGAACATAAACAGTAGGAACACATCATACAGGGTTAACCACTTGCATAAGCCTCGCACCACACACAGCCCCAAATCAGCTCAGTACGGCGTACAGACCAGAGCAAGCCACCAGCCTAGAAAAATGCATAAGCCTGCAGTTCCTGCAAGACTGCAAACTAGCTGGAGTCTAGAAGGGTGACTGAGAGTTTGGCATCCGATTTTCTTGTTTTCAGTTTGCTCTTCCTAAATTCTGGGAATTTGAACCAGCCTGCTCACTGTACAGCCCCCATGAATCAGTTCCTACTTTTGTGCTATCATGTTTTATTTGAGTAGAGCCACAGCCCCTCTTGAAATTTGCTGTCTGATAAGTCTGTGCCTGTGTACACACATGCGCTCTGCAAGAGAGACAGTCACCCGCGGGGTGAGGGAAGCCCAAGCCAAACCACCCCATTTGAATCCCAAAGAAATACAATGTTTAAACAGCTCTCCGAGTCAGAGGCCTCAATTTCTCCTTGAGAAGTGCTGCGGTTGCCGAATTGCTTAGTAAAGAACCCTAAACACAGTAGCCTGAAAGGACAGAGTTTAGCCCCTGGATGATAATTTAACTGGGTAGGGAAACATTGCTTTAAATCTGAACTTGTGCTCTGTCCTACATTCACATACTGATAAAGTTTCCTTTTCCTGTTATCTCTTATCTACCCCTCCTCCAGCCCCGTAAACCAGCTGAGTTTGGCTAGGAATGGGTAGAGAATGCAGTCATTTTGTCTTTCTTCGTAGGCCAGGGGACTCTGTGCTGCTCAGCTGGCATCTCCCGTATTTCGATAAAAGTTACATCTCTAAAACAGAACAACAATGCGGAGAAAAGAATACTATCTCATGTGCGAGTTGCAATTTGGGGAGTTTTCTTCGTGAGAAACATCTGAGCCATGAGAATGTGGTCCGGGGACAGGGTCGTGCGCAGCTACGGGAAAGTTACCAGGTCTGTAAATTGCGAACCTCCCCGGTGTAAAGCACTAAAGCGATGAGGCTGAGGGCGTGGAATAACTATGTTGCAAACCTTCAGAGCTGAAAGCTGCCTATAGCTTTGCAAAGCACTGTTTCATTTTTATCAGATGAAACACATTGGGTTTCTTTTTTGACAAACCGTATCTCCGGGCGGGAAGGAGAAGGAGCAGGCACTGGTATTGGCTGGAGCTGCAGCAGCGACCCTCCCGCTGCCAGAGGAGACCGCATGGAAGTGTCCAGGGGAGGGACCATCGGCCAGAGGGCGGGCCTGAGGGTGAGGCCTTAAGCCTCTTGTGCTGGAGCTGCAATTTGTGAACCCACCGTGATGAAATCGAGCTCTGGGCAAATCAGAGGCGCCTGTCAACTTCCCAGGTGGGACTGCCGAGGGCGAGCAGACTGAACTAGGAGCCCCAGGCAGAGCAGCCCTGCAGGCGGACACTGCTGCAGAGGGCTTGCCGAGAGCCCGGGGCATGGCTGCAGAAGGCTCCGTGCGGTCGCGCCAGGTAGGAGCGGGAGGCAGCGGGGGAGCAGCCTGGGGTCCCTGCCTTTCGCAGGGGAAGCTCTCTCTCTCCTGTTGCAGCGCAGGCAGCGCCTTGCGAGGCGCGTTGGAAATTGTACGACTGGGGACGCTGAAGTCAGATCTGACTCAGCTCCGCGGGGCTGTATTTGACAAGTGGGTCTCTTCCTTCCCCGCAGGTCTTTTCCTTGTTCGCCTTTGCCATTGGGGTTCACATCTGCTTAGGATTCACTGCAAGCCGCATCAAGAGGGCAGAAGGATGGGACGAGAACCCCCCTTCGGGTAAGCGGAGCAGTTGCTTTCATCTTCGGTTCTTTTAGACACCACGCACGCGGTGGCCACTGTAAACTCCTTAAGAAATCCATCTTTAAGATAACTTTGGAGGATAACTAACTGAGTCCTAGATTTCTCTGGGATAAGACCAACTGTCTACATCACTCAGGTAAGAGAAGATGGTTTTTAATTTGAGGGATTTCTGATTGCTTCATAAGAACTGCCCCTTGAAATCTTTGTACTCTGACATTTATAGGTGCTGATATGCCAAATAAAACCCCCATCCCTGACCTGGGCTGGACAGAGGCGGGGAGAACAGGTGTTAACCTTCGTATTGGAGAGACATGGGTTGGATTTGCTGTCCTGTGATGCAGGGTGCAGTATTTGCTACCAGACTGTGGGAAACCCGGAATGGAGATAACAAAGGCAGGGCACTGCTTTTATGAAAGCTCAGGAATTTAGAACTTTCAAGAATTACCCAAAGTAGAAAGGATAAGAGAGAGAAAGCATTTCAAGGGGGCAGATAGGCGGATCTGCATTCCTTGTTGCCCTTTGGCGTAAAGCAAGGTGAGTCTGAACAGCAGACCCAGACTTACCTAAGGGAACCGCAGTGAAAGAGTTTCCTTCTACAGCACGCTGCACTGTGGTCATGAAGGAGCTCGTTGTACACACGGAGGAGGCTTCCCTGACCAGGGCTTAAGCAATGAGCTGGTTAATTTCCTGGAAATCGGAGCTGCTGATGGTTATAGAAATAAAATTTTTATTTGAAGTAATGGATACTCTAGGGGGCAATATTTTCTTGACTTTGCCAGGCATCCTGGAGTGTTTGTCTGTCTTCCTGTGCATGTTGCGTGTCTCCAGATTTCTGGATCCGATGTCTAGAAAGATGGCCACCTGTCTCTCCTTAGCCAGCATGAACTTTTATTACCACCCCAGTTACGATCCGTGCATCGATAGAAGAGTAAATCTTCCTTACATCGAGTGAGTTGCTTTTGAGTCATGCCAGAGATTGAAAGAAAAACATTCGCCTCGGGTGAGTGAGTTGAGTGGGGTGTGGTTTGGGTGAAGAGTGAGAAAATAGATCATAAAAATTGCAGCCCCAGGGAGCCAAATGGGCAAAATGAGCTGTCCTGAGCTGGGGGGGTGGGGGCGCAAGGCTGCAGAAGGCTGTTTGGATTGGTAGCAAAATGCTGTCTTCAAAGGCCTCTTTTTCGCTGCTGCTAATTCTGCTGTGACTAATGGGCAGGGGACCAACTCAGCGACTTGACAGCCAATGGCCGATTCTTTCTGATGCATCCTACAGGAGCTCTCTTTTCCTGTGTCATCTCAGTAGGTTACTTTGGTTGAAAGTGATATTGAAGGAATTAAGTGGTGTTTTCTTTCTACTTGCTTTCTTCTTCCTTCCTTTCTTCTTTCTTCCCTCCTTCCTTTTTTTTTTTTTCTTTTTGTGATAATGGAGATTGAACTCAGGACCTTTGCACTAAGCTGCATTCCCAACTCTTCTAAAAATCTGGGACAAGGTTCCATTAAGTTCCCAGGCTGGCCTTGAACTTTCCATCCTCCTGCCTCAGCCTCCCAGGTACATACCTGGCGTTATGGCTATGTACTCCTGTGCCCAGTTTGAATGCTATTTCTTGAGGTGTGCATAAGATCAAGTCACCCATGATTTTCAACATTTGGTCTTTAGTTAAAAGAATAGGGAAAACTTAGCTTGGCACCTGGTCTGTGCCCTATGTGGGGTGGTCTTGGACTAGTCTCTTGTCAGTCTTTGAGCTGTGTGATGAATTGTTTCTGACTTTCCTTCTGGATAAGAAATACAGTCCCTGATTCTTTCCATTCTGTTTCACTGCCTTTTTAATTTATTTGTGTGTTCTCTATTGAGAAACTGGAGAAGTATAGCTCGAGCTGATTAATCCTTAAGAATATGCATATAACAAATGATTTCCACATGCTGTGAGAGGTGGCTGGAAAAACTGGTGAGCAGTGTCACATCTGGAGCCGCGTTAGACTCTGCATTATGATCTGTAAATGAAACAGTCTTCAGTCCTCTAGAAAACATTTGCTTCTTGAATTGTTTAATTATTATTTCATGTTTTAAGGATATTATCTAGTCTTTTAAACATTTACCTTCAGAAAGCCTGGGGTCTCAGGGCACAATATAATTCAAGTCTGAAATGTAGGGTTTTGGTATGTGTACACACTTTTTACTTTTTTTTTTTTTTCTCTGTCACTCACCTGCTGTTTAGGCACTTGTAACTGATTTCTCCTGAGAAAAGACCAAAAATGACCTTTGGAAACTTGGAGAAAGTATAATGAAGAGAGTCTCTATGGCTTTTTAAATGCTACATGTGCCTAGAAAGAATACCTTTCAAACATGATGCAGGGTTGTTATTCTGTTAGCAAATCCTCCCCGTCTGAAAGCACTAGGTGAACTTCTGTGTATGAGAATAAGACCCTGGAAGAGACAGCACCATGCTTATTTTCTTTTGGATTTAAGAAACTCTTGGGCAACTCAGTGCTTCAGAATTTTTTCAGTGAGAAGAAGGAACACAAGGGTATCCTTACAAGGCCAGCTTCAGACTGGCCAGAGTGTGGTGCACCATCTCGTTTAGGGGCTGTAGTTCTGAAGGGCGCCCATAGCGGTGGAGCCTGTCTGTGTGCACACCTACCCTCCCTGCTGTACTCTGGACCCAGACGTGGGCTTCAAGGCTGTGGCCGTGCAAACAAACTCATAATTAATTAACTAGCACACTTGTAGCCGCACTCATTGTTAGGGCCTCGTGATCTGCTGTGGTCATGATAGAATAGGATTTCCTCCACCAGATCATTAAAAGAGATTTTATAGATTTCATAGGAGGTCTGACATGAGCAGAGGAAACTCTGTGCTCTTCAGGTAAAAATAATGGACATGCAGGTAAATGAGATGAAAGTAATCAACTCTCAATGAAAACTTAAGTAACAACCAAGTTGGGTTTGACATCTTTATCCCAAACATATGATGGGGCTCACTGGATTTGCCTTGAGGATCTGTGTGCATACTGGTGTGAGTGTATGCATGGACACATATATGTGAGTACATGTATGTATGTATGTGTGCATGTTTGTGGAGCTATGGAGGAGTCAGGTTTATGGAAGCTTCTGCCTTAGATATTCTTGAGGCCCCTGGTGGAAATGGAACACCTTCTTTGAATTGTAAGCAGTGTAATACTTGAAAGACAAAGGAAGTTTGTGAGCTTGTGAGCCAGATTCTTGTGGCAAATAGGAACTTGGAAACACAGTCCAATTTATCATCACTTTCAGTGGCTTGAAAGTATGGAAGATAGACTTGTTTGTAGAGATGAGATGGAAAGTGTCACTCACACTTTGAGGAGTAAAGCTTTTTTTTTTTTTTTTTTTTGGTGATTCATAGAGAAAACAGAAAATGAATCCAGGAGTGAGCAGGTTTTTGTTCCTTTGATAATTTGAGGAATCTCACTATCTAGTAGGAAGCTATTTTGATGGTGGTTTACAGAAGCTAGGAAACTGTAAAGCCAACAGCTGTATCAGCCATGACTCCCAGAGGAAAATGACGTCAGGAATGTGACTTTATGTTACATCTGAGGTAGAGATTGGGCGTTTTAAGTTGATGGAGTGAAGTTATCTGGGCTAGAATCGAAGGAAAGCATAGACCCTTCAGTTCTCTGTTAAATGGAGCTTTGGAGTAGGGATTCTGCACTTATCTTACAGCATGGAGAACCCTCTCTCTAGTTTACATACCTAGGAAGCTCAGTGTCCTGTGGAGCTCAACAAAGATTTTCAAATCAATAAAAATCAGTAAAGCTTCCAAAACCATGTTGGTAAAGAACTTCTAAAATTTGGAACCTATGTACAAAATTTGAAAAAACCTTGGTTAATGAAAAAATTCTATGGTTGTACTGAGATGATCTAAAATTGTAGCCAAGCTTCTGCTAGCTCAAATGAGATTCACAGAACTGACTTTCCAACCAGGAAAATGGATAATGTGGACTCTGTGCCTCTGAAAAAGGTTTAGAGAACAAAATGTGGCATTACGGTTGATGAGACGTACAAGGCGTTAGGTATGTGATTGGTTTATCCTGAATTATGCCAGTGTCTACATTTATACCTACTGATAAACACTTGTGACCTAAAGTTACATTGCTTGCTGGCGGATTTTCAGGTAGGATATATGTTACTGACTACCATTAAATGCTATTTGAGTGGCTTAGACATTGAATTAAATCTTTTAGCTTTTAATTTAAATCACACAGAAATCTACTTTCTGATAGTTTTGAGGTCTTTCTACATGAGGACATCGTGTTAAAATGTGCTTTGGAGCTCAAATATTTGAAAACTTCCCAGATAGACCTATTTATATTAAAATCAAGGCCTGAAATCTGGTCCAGCAGCTGTGAAGGGGAGGAAAGGGCAGTGATGCTCCACGAGTGGGTGTTTCTAGAAGTTGCTGTATGTATGCCATTTTCTTCTTCGCTGGGACAAAATACCCAGCACCAGCACCTTCAGGGAAGAGAGGCTTATATTGACTCAGTAGAGGTTTCAGTCCACAGTGGGCTGACTCCACAGCAGAACAGTGTGGTAGAAGGGCCTGGCTGAGAGAGCTGCTCACGGGATGGCAGACAGGAAGCAGGTAGGGAGGAGGCACGAAGGAGTTAAACCCTTCCAGGTCAGGTCTCTAATGACCTTGCTCCTCCTCCCAGACTCTACCTCTTAAGAGCAAGTTGGTTCTTAAGCACTCGAGAGCCAGCTACTGTCCACAAGCCCTGCCTATGGCTTTGGGGGACAGTTGCACAGAAACCATAACAATGCAGGAAGAGAAACACCAACACACAGGCTGAGCAGGATTGCTGCTTCCTAAGGGATGGGGGGTAAGGAGCATGGAGAACAAATGGCAACTTTAATACAAGAAAATATGACTCCAAAAGAACGACTCATCTATTCCCACAGGGGTAGAAGGCAGTATTAAATTCCAGAGCTGGTGGTGTCTTGAATGTCACCTGTGCTGTGGCTTACGCCTCAAACAGGGCAGCAGACCAGAAACCAGTTCTGCTTGAACCTTCCTGAGAAGAGATGACTTGAGCCGAGGGCTGCAGCCCATTTCAGCCTCTTTTTCATGTTCAGGAGACACCAGTATTGAGAACCAAGCAGAAAGCAGGGGCAAAGAGGGAGCAGTCTAAGAGCAGAAACCTGAAAGGAAAACCCATCCAGCTCTAGGCTGTGTTCAAAGCTTTCAAATTTAGACACAGCCTTTCTTCCTGGACATCATCCAGCTTGGAAAATGTCCATTATGCAGGAGGGTTTAGGGGAAGACTTGACTGGGAACCCAGGGTGAAACTGTTTTGATCAATCTCATGTCATCCATTTAGGGTTTCCCTGGTAGTGTCATTCAATTATCACCATCTTCCTGAATCTCCAGGACTCTAAGGCCCTGCCTCTGTATGTACACTGGAAATTGGAACATTCTAGAAAAAGGGCTTTCCCCAACTAAGTTAAAATAATTTCACTTGTTCCCAGCTGCCCTACAAATTTGAGTGAGAGAAGTCATAATGTATATTCATGTTTCTTTAAAGCATGAAATTATGCTTCTGGGAGAAATAAGCAACATATAGCATAGTTGTGAAGGTCATATTGTAGTTACGTTTTTAAAATTCAAAGTTCCTTCCTGAAAAAGTACATCTACTTAAAAAGACATTGGTTTTGCAAGATTCTAGAATGGGCTTTATCTCTGAAGTGAAATGACATTATCTGAGTCTGTCATTTAAAAAGCAGCAATATAATTTGAAGCTCATAAAAGTATCGGCCAAATACCTCTGAGCCTCTGCTATGCTCATTACATATTTCTGCCTTGATGCTTCTTAGTATTTTTTAAAGAATATATTTATTGTTAATATAAGGCTTGGGGGCAGATTTGTACCTGCACGTGACATACTTAATCACCCCCCCCACTTCCTGTATGCCCCCCCCTTTACATTTCGTTAGTGTTTCGATGTACATAATGTGTTTTGATTAAAACTCCCCTCCCAGGTTTTTTGAGACAGGTTCGTACTCTGTAGCTCAGGCTGGCCTTGAACTCACTTTGTAGCCCAGGCTGGCCTCAGACTCTCAGCAATCCTCCTGCCTGAGCCTCCTGAGTGCTGGGATTGCAGGCGTGCGCCACCACGCCCAGCTCCCAACTCCCTTTATCACTTGCCTTTACCCGCAGTCTCCAACCTTCTTCGCCCCTCTCTTGTCCCGTAATAGCCTCCCTTTGATATTTCTGAGTTCTTTTGGCTTATTTGCTTGCTCTTCAGTCTTCGTCTTCCTCCTGTCCTGAGCTTCCGTGGCGATCTTAGCCTTGAAGATATTTGGCCGCCACCAGTTCTATGACCCTTGTGTTTTCATGACCCGCTCAGTGAGCTCAGAGTTCTCTCGATGTATGGCAAGGCAAGCACTGCTTAGGATTTCAGACTCAGATGTGTAATCATGCAATCCTTTTGTATCTGGCTTTGGATCAGGCAGTAGAGAAAGAAGCCCCAAAAATCTGGCCTCAGGCTGGCTGTGGAAAGAGCCCGTGAGGTCCTGGGTGAGGAGGCTGACTCCAGACTCCTAGGAGATGCACAGCTCAGCTCACCAGAGGCAGGCACACTCAACTCCTGCCACTTTTGTGTTTAAAAGCTGGTGACAGCTGGGTTTCTTGGGGTGGTTGGGTGAGAGGAGGCCTTGCAGCTTGCAGTGTCTCCTTGATTTTCTTCCTGATGAATTTAGGAGCTCACACAGGCTCAGCAGTTCACCCTGTATGGAAGCCCTTGTAACCCAGCCCAGGGGCCAGTCCTTTCCAGAGCTGTGTCTTCGCACTGCGAGTGTAAACTCGGCTCCCTCAAAGCCATCTAAAGCTTGACAAAGGAGACTCTGACCAAAAACGACAAACTATCAAGTGCGAATCAGTGGTTTTTATAAGTAAAGTGTGGGACAGCCGGCAATGAGTAAGGTAAGGTAGTGGTAAAAGTCACGTTGGTAGAATGAAGAAAGTCACAACATGGCTAAGAATTCATACAGGTGCTTTGAACACATGGAAAGAAATAAGGAAGAGATTACGGATGAGGGGAAGGCAAAGGACACAGAGCGGGAGAATCCCCAGGGCTTGCTGGGAGCACAGGAAGAAGACAAGTCAACAAGCAAGCACCGCCAGCAGCACGCCTCTGCTGGTAGTATAGCTAAGTGTGATGGTCGTGATCAGTACATGGGGAAAGAGTCCAAGGCCCTTGTACTGAGTTACGTGCCAAGCCCTATTTTATTTCTTATTTCTCTTTTGAGACAGGGTCTTATGAAGTTGCCCCAGTGTGCCTAAAATGTGCATCTGCCTACTTCAGCCTCCCAGAGTGCTGGGGTTATAGGTGTGTACCACTGTGCCTGGCTCCCAGTGTGTTTATGATTGGTGTTCAAGAGAGTGAAGACAGCTGGGAATTTCCTAGCTGGTTGTTGGGATGACTCTTAAGTACCAGCATTAAAAGAAGAGTTCTGAATTCTAAATTTTCTTATCTCTGTTTTACTTGTGGGCTCTCTCCATGCCTCCTGTTTTCTCCCCTTCTCCCGTTGTAGTTTCTAGGAGCTCTGTGGATTGGCTGGTGGGAGTCCGTGAAGAAGGGCGGTCAGAAGGCCATGCCCAGGGACGACGTTACTTCCTCCCCTGAATTACCATGGGCTGTGTGTGTTTTGCATCCCCAGAGCAGCCACACAAGACAGGGTCACATCACAGGGGTTGGGGTCCATTTGCCTTGGTTTTACTGATCTGAGGCCCCTGGGGCTGGCATTGGGTGACTCTGGTTAGAGAGTACTTCGGGCTGGGTGGGGCTGGGTGCACAGGTCAGTGTCACAGGTGAGCCTGGTGTCATTCACATGGGTGCCCACTGGCTTGTGTCTTTTGGATTTAAAAAGCAATACCTGTGAGGTATAAGAATGTGAAATAATTCATACATATGGAAATACAATTACAAGCAGCACGTCATACGTAACATCTGTGACGATAAATACATACAGTGTATGTTCTGTGGTGTGTTTTATGCACACACTTACATGTGAGAAAAGAAGCAAGCAAACAAAAAGACTCGACAACTACCTGTGAGCTTTTGGGATGTCAGAAACTTCCCACCACAGGTAGCTCCTTGCATCCTCCTTGTGGGCATTTCCTCCCAATGTCCTTCTGCAGTGTTTTAAAGGAGAAAATTGAAAACGCATAGGAACACCCGCACATACCGGAAGTTGCTTCTCCCACACTTCTCCCAGCCGCCCCATCGCGAGCGAGCTGTTTTATTTCTGCCTTCATTCTGCTTGCTCTCTAAATTCCTTGTTACACATAAGGCCTGATGTATATTTGACACCGTCACATTGTCATGCACTTTGTAGTGAAAGCTTTATCTTTCTTCAAAAACACAAAATCTAATATATAGTATTTAACACCATGACGCTGTTATGTTCTTTGTTCTGCGTAAAATGTATTTATATATGTTTTGAAGATCTTTCCACATTAGCCTGTGTAGATTCAGCTCATTCCTTTAAACCAATGAACAGTGCTCCATATCTGGCTACGAGATTGCCTTTCTCTCTTCTACATTACAAACACAACACAATGACTAATGAACATCTTTGGCACACACATCTTGGTGACCTTTTGCAGATATATATGAAAGACAAATTCCCAGTAGTGGAATTTCTGGGAGAAAGATGAAAGGCATTTAACAATGTTGATACAGATTTCTGAAAGGTGTATCATATTTTATCTTACAATGTGTGTTCTTAGAAAAAGTTTTAACATTATTTATAATGTCCATTCATCAGGAATGATTGTATAAACTGGCATGAAGATTCAGTTTAAATTTTTCTACTATTTAACAAGTAATCCTTTGGTCTTCCTCTGTTTTGAAAAGCTAGTTTTATTATAAAATAAATTCTCATATATTTAGCTTTATTTCTGGGCTGCAGCCATGACATCAATGTACTTACTTTCTAGTACTGAACTTCAGAATCTACTCCCTATCCAGTTACCAAGTTACTTTTCCTCTTTAGTAGTTTTAAATTTATTCATTTATATCTTTTTAGACAGAGTTTTGCTATGAAATTCAGTTCAGGCTGGCCTTGAACTTGTGGCAATCCTTCTGCCTCAGCCTCCTGGGTGCTAGGATTACAGGCGTGTACCGCCACACTCGGCTTCATTTATTTATTTTTAAATTGTTTTTATACTCTCTCAAATTTCAAGGACTCTAAATGTTTTATTGTGATTGCCTTGTGTCTTTCATTATATCTAGGACAAATTAACATATTTCTAATTTAGTAAGATATACCATATAGTAGCTAAGATGCTATGTTTTTCAAATTTAGTTAGATCTTTTGAAATGCCTTTTTATAGATATTTAATACTCTTTTCCTGTAGGTTCTACAATATATTACTGAATTTATACCCAGTTACTTTATCTTTTAGATGCTGTTATGAATGAAACTTTAATTTTAAAACATATTGCCTGTATATTCCAAATTAGTCATCTCACTGAATTCTTTCCTTTTCCAAAATCTGGTTGATTCTTGAGATTTCTAGATAAATAATTATCTGACATGAAGATCATGATAGAGAGTGTTTGTTTTCAGCCAGCTGGGATTGTATAGCACTAGGGGTGGGTGAGGTTTCCTGGTTCTAAGTGGTTGTGAGTCTTCTATTCCAGTCACATCTGTTTATGCTGTTATCCTAACATTTGGGCTCGATTTTCCTTATAAAAGGCATGGGTTTCTAAGTAGGCAAATGATCCTTTATGTCCACAGGGGTTTTCATCATCACAGATGTGCAGTGATAATAATGGTAAATAGCGGTCAAACCGTTGACATTTGTTACTTTTTGTATGTTTGACACCTTGTGAAGTGTTTCTAAATGGGTTGTGTGTTAAATTCTTTCAAATCGGAGTTGTCTTCATATTTACTTATTTATGTTTTGCTTTTGAGACAGAGTGTCTCTGTGTAGTCCAGGCTGGCCTTAAACTCACTGTATAGCCCAGGCTGGCCTTGAACTAGGAGTGATCCTGCCTCAGTTTCCAAGTGCTGTGATTACAGGCAGGTGCCGCATGCCTGGCCGTAGCATTACGTTTATGAGGCCCTCACTTTTCAGATGAGAAACCATGGCACAAGCAAGTTCAGCCTCCTTCCCAGAGTGCAGGGGAGGCGGGTGGCAGAGCCTGGCTTCTCACCCAGAGGCTGACTGCAGGCCACCTCTCCACACCACTGCCGAACTGTTGCCTCTGCCCTTTGTTCTTGCAGTCTTGTCAGACTCTCCCTGGACCAACATCTCTGGATCTTGCAAAGGCAGATGCTTTGAGCTGCAGGAGGTGGGACCCCCGGAATGTCGCTGTGACAACTTGTGTAAGAGCTACAGCAGCTGCTGCCACGACTTCGATGAACTCTGTCTGAAGACCGGTAGGTAACCCTGGCAGCCTGGGCAGCCTCCAGCGGGAGGAGGCCTGGAGACCCCTGTTGAGCTGTTTCGGAGCTGTCCCTGCTTTGGCCGACCAGGTGTGCGTTTGAGTTTCATGTCCCGCATGAGCGCTGACTGCGCGGTGAGCGCACCCCAGGTGCGGGCGCCTCCCTGCTCAAACCGGCCATGCTCTTTGCAGCTGTTTGGAGCTGGGGTTTGGCACCTCTTCGTCCTTTCTGTCTCTGTGTCACCTCCTGCATTCACTGCTGGTGTGTGTGGGCGAAAACTGTGCACATTCTTAAGAGTGCTGGGTTTTATTTCACTTCATTATTTTTTAAATATAAAGCACTATTTTTAGGAGTGCACGCCTGCAGTGCGTAACGGTTCTGTTCATCCTTGTGAGTTGGTGTTTGGAGGACCCCATCTTCATGCCTTTTCTGTCCCGCCCCCTCCCGCCTCTCTTGGTTTCCTTCCCATTTGCAAAATGCTTCTGGCTGGCCTGCCAGCTTCTGGTGTTTGTGTCCTCTCACTTTCTGTCCCAGCTCTTGGTCTTCTGTGGTGCGAATGGAAACACGTATGGAATTTTATTTAGTGTCTTCTGCTCGGGGTAGCTCTGAAGTCTTCCTCCAAGGTTTTTCTGATTTTTCTTTACACTTATTCTCCACAGAAGCTACGGGGCAAATGCATGCGATGTGAAGGAGAGCCCTGTGGGGACTTCAGCATCCTCTTGTTTTCAGAGCCACACATTTCACGGAAGGCTTTGGAGGTGCCCCGTGGGGCTGCGCACTGCTAGGCAAAACCCCTCCCCAGCCATCTGAGCAAGACAATAACCAGCCCCTCTTTGACACCACCGGAAGTGGGGCTCGTAGCTGTCTTGACACACTATTATTTCCCTTTGGACTTTTATGTGGCAGTGGTTCTTTTCAAAGCCTAACTCCTATTATCATTACTATGATTAGTCTGATCTTTTAATGATATAATTAGAAACAGAGACATTATTCTCTTTTACTGAGACTTTTGATATATGCAAGTGGACATCGACTCCCTTCCTAATTCTGACCCATTTCCCCCAACTCCTGCAAATAAGGACAGCTTCACCGGACTGTTTTCTGTATAATCCATTTTCCAGACGTGTAGCCACTTTTTGCTGTTGTTGCCGTTGCTTTTTTTTGGAACTCCTCCCAGTTTCTTGGCCACGGGTCTCCACACTTGAGTGCCAAGACCGCTGTAGACAGAGGTTCCAGGGGAGGCTTTGGCTGAAAGACTAATGCTTCACAGCTCTAGCCCTGCTACGAACTAGCGGCGGGGTCTGCTTGGCACTAAGGATCCCCTAGGGTTGTGTGCTCCCTCCCTAGCTGGAGCATCTTGTCCCTGACATGGAATGTCAGCCTGCAGAGCCCCATCCCCAGTTCCTTGCAGAGGGGAACAGGCATCCAGACACCACTTGCCTCAGGCCTTCCTTCCTGGGTTTAATAAAGATGGACACAAAGGACATTTGATAAGGTAGTGTGCTCCCTGTGCACAAAGGTGACACGCACGGAAAGTGGAAGAATCAAGTATGACGTAAGAAAGAGTGAGAAGTTCAAGACTGTACCTGAGGCTTGACTAACCTGACACAAGGACTTTCTAGAAACAAGCAAAGTGTTTCTGCATGAGCAAAGCCTGCTGTCTGCATCTCTGTGTGTGCCGAGCATGCATGCGTGTGTACTACTTACACAGGTGTGTGTATATGCACGTGTGTGGGAGTCTCTATGTCTGTAAAATTTCATAAGCATTGTACACATCATGCTGTTTTTTTTTTTTTCCCAGTACTGGAGCATGAACTCAAGTTCTTGCTTGTGCTAGGCGGGCTCTCCACACGGAGCTACACCTTGGCACTTTTGATTATTTGTTTTGAGGTTGGATCTTGCTAAGTTTCCCAAAAAGTCCTTGAACTTGCAACCTTCCTGCTTCAGCCTCAAATCGTTCTTTTGAATGACTGCCTTGTTAAATTGAACAGCTGAATGCATTTACTCGGCAGACTGAACAATTAATTGACATTTATATCCCCCCAAGTTTTATTAATATGAATGTTTCAAGAAGTCCTACTCATGTACATCCATGCTTTTGTTTACTTTTCTTAAGATACAGTCCTAGCAGTGGGATTTCTGGGCCAAAGTGTACATGCATTTAAAAAATTTAAGTGTATATTATAAAAATGTACTTTTGAATGCTTATATTTCTATCAAAGGGCTCAAGAGCATTTTACTACTTCTTTTACCATTGGATATTCTGTCTGTCTGTCTTTCTTAGGGGTACAACTCAGGGCCTTGTGCATATCAGGCAAGGACCTGCCACTGAGCTGTACCCCAACCCACGATACTCTCATCTTTAAAGGTGCTTTTGTCTGAACAGATAGGTAATCTTATTTTCCAATAAGGTTAAATATTTTTATTTTACTTCACCTATTTACCTTGAAAATGGTGCATCTGACTCCTGTTCTACTTGTAGTTTACTTTGAATCCTAACTTTCCTTTTCATCCTATTCTATTCTATTCTATTCTATTCTATTCTATTCTATTCTATTCTATTCTTTTATTTGAGACAGAGTCTCACTATGTAGTGCAGGCTGGTCCTGAACTCCCTTGTAGCCCAGGCTGGCCTAGAACTTGGAGCAATTCTCCTGCCTCAGCTTCCCGAGTGCTGGGATTACAGATGTACAACACCATGCCCAGCTCCCAGGGTGCTTTTCTTGACTACCCAACCTCCAGGAGCGCCCCCAGTCCACCCGGCACTCTCTGCCAGCATCTTCTGTGGATTCCTTCAGTGTGCAGCACTAGCTGACAAGAGCCTGTGTATTGCTTTACTTGAAGCAGTCTGTGTTTTCCATTTGCAATGTACACCCTGTGAGACAGGGACTTGGTCTCTCTGGCTGTTTAGCCCATCCCAGATCTGTTGCTGTCCCCACGTAAGGTGTGGGACAAAGGCTCCTGCATAGGTGAATTAGCCATGGGAGCTGGCCAGCCTGCAGCTGCGTGTGCAGCCAGCATTCACCTTGGTGCTCATTGCCATGGATTTCATAAATATTCACAACAGAAGCACGTCACATGTCACTCTGAGCCTGGAAATACAACAGTGAAAAGAGAGATGTGATTTTTTTTCCTGCCTGAGAACTTCTAGTCAAACAAAATGTGAAACAAACAGAAAGCACAGTGCTCTCATTAAAATGGAAAGATTCTTTTCTGAACGTTTTTTCTTGGGAGGGTTGAACCATGAGCTTTTCAGTGGAGAGCCTGCAGACAGGAAGCCACACGCTGTCTGCCGGCCTTGTGGAAGCAGGGACTCTGAAGGGCAGAGACTGAGTTTGCTCCACGGTTGGGGCTGTGAGTGCCTTGGCCCCATTGTGCTCTTCAGAGCTGGGTAGGAACTTGGGCTCCAGGCGGGTCCTACAGAAGGCAGCAGCTGCTGTTGCTTGTTTTTTATTTTATTTTTTTATTTTATGGAAGAAAGGTAAAATTAAAAAATCATACCACAGTGGTATATGTGCACCAATGTTTATAGCAGTACAATTTGTTCCCTGTTTTTCAATCAAGGTGATTCCAGTTGAGCAGAGCTACTTCCCAAAACAAACAAGCAGAACACTAGGGACTGTCCCTCAGTGACAGGTAGGCGTCTGCTGAACCTTCTGAGGCCACTCTACTGAGTGCGTTAGACAACCTGGGATTGGTAGGGATACTTTTGTTTTTTCCAATTCTATTTTTCCAAAAGAGCTCCATGGGGCTTTTGAGTTTGTCCTGTAATTTGAAAAAAGCAGAAATGCATCCTGTATGTAAATTCTCCAGGTACTTTGCAGGCCAGGGGCTGACTCAGATTCAACACCCAGATTACAGGACGTGAAAGTTTAGCTCCCTCTGTGGGGAGTCCAGGGGGCCGGCTCAGCTCCTTCCTGTGCTGTGGACAGTGGGGAATTTGTTCTCTTGTGGCGATTGCAGCTCGAGGCTGGGAGTGCACCAAGGACCGATGCGGAGAGGCTCGGAATGAGGAGCATGCCTGCCACTGCTCGGAGGACTGCCTGGCCCAAGGAGACTGCTGCACCAACTACCAAGTGGTTTGCAAAGGTGCGGGCTGGGGCATCGGCCCGAGATTTAGAGTGATGGAAACCGGGGGTGTCCTGAGGCATCCCACGTGCGACAGGTCCGACGCCTTGCCTGTGGCTTTGGGAGGAGGGGAGTTGTGCTGTACATTTTCTCAGGCTTGGTTTTGCTGTCTTTCATTTCCACTGACCGGAGATAACCAGGGAGTAAAGCGAAGTTTCCTGAGTAGGTGAACCATGGTAAGGTTCTGCACTTTGTCTAGGTCTTAGGTCAGGTTTCCTAGATCAGGAGCCAGAGGTAGGAATTAGTGCTCGGGGCTCCCTGAGGGGTGCTTTGTACCATAGCCCCGTGAGAGGGCAGGGGAGGTGGGTGAGGGGTGGGGGCAGGGCATCAAGGGAATATGTGGTCTCAGGGACGGGTTTGCCATGGCTTGCTCTAGGAGAAGTCTCAGAGTTACTCCTTTGGGGCAAAGGGCATGAATTCTATGCAAGTTTCCCAAGGTGCAGGCTGCAGGGCAGTTATTGGTTTAGGTCGTGAGGGCCCCAGCAGTTCCCATTGCATCCAAAGCAGTACAGACCTGTGTGTGGACTTCCTATGGTTGATGGTGCACTGTGTGCTTTATTGAAATAATTAACAATAATCAATGGGCTGCGGAGAATAAAGGATTCACTTCCTGTTTCTAAGGCATGTAAGGCACAGTGCCAGCCACTTACAGATGTTAATTTGGGAAGACTCGAGAATCTTTATCTACAGCTTGTAAGTCACTGTTAGTTTCTAAATTAAACCCTTTTTCCTTCTCTTCGATAAGAAACACATGACAGTTTCTGTTCAAAAGATTTCAGGACAAAAGCAAATCAGTTCTGAAATACCCGAGCTGCTGGGGTACCCAGAAGGGTATTTACACAAATATTCCTACCGGAACAGTTACTGTGTTGTGATTGTCCTCCACCCTAACAATTATGCTTTTATATTAAAGGGTAAAATTGATTAAGAATTTATTTCTTTTTCCTTTTCAATTTCTTTAATTGTATCACCAAGTCACATAGGCTATGAGAGAAAAACATGTGACGATGGAAAACATCTTTGGTCGTTGAATGATTACATATTAAAGCAGCTTTTGCTGGCTTAATATTCATGTTCCAGGGCTTTGGTGAGACCCATGTAGGCTCCCTGGGTTGCCACACACTTGGTAAATCTCCCTGCTTGAAGGAGCGCCCCACTTCCCAGCGTCACTCACTTACTAGAGCCTTTGCTAGTGGTCTTTGCATGAGAGGCATTTCTCCAAAGGATGGGCCATACATTTGACTTCTGTTTGACACATGTCATTTTTTGTCTTAGGACAACTTAAGGCCCTCTATTTCTGATAATTGCCTGTTTCTCCAAAGAAAGCTGTCCCACCATGTTTTGTGTGGCTGTAGCAAATCATCTGAGGCTAGGTATTTTGTACTGAAAAGAAGGTATATTTTAGGTTATAGATTTGGAGGGTGAAAGTACAAGACTGGGCAGGCCTGTCCATCAATTCTCTAGTGAGGGTTTTCCAGCTACATCACACCATGCTGGCTCATACCTTGGTGGTGACAGCTTGTGCAGAACACAAGCTGCCCCCTCTCCTTTTGCAACCCATTTTTGTGGGAGCTAACCCAGTCCTGTGGTGCCAGCATTAGTCTCTCCACAGGGTGACTAATTCCTTTCACTACAGTCCACCTTTTTCTGAGATAGGGTCTCACTATGCAGTTCAGACTGGCCTTGACCTCACTATATAGTCCAGGCTGGCCTCAAACTTATAACAATCCTCCTGCCTCAGCCTCCCGAGTGCTAGGACTACAGGCGTGCGCCACCTCACCTGGTTAGAGTCCACTTCTTAATGCTCCTACAGCAAACACTGCTACATTGGAGATCTTCATTCTTGGTAGGACTAACTCAGGGAAGAGCAAAGTTGATGTTCTCAGATCTCAGGACAGGATTAGAATGAAAGGTAGCATTAGTCTTCATTTCTAAATTCAAGGCTGTACAGGGGATCCATTGGCAAATAGTCTCTCCACTGTCATCTGTCACTGATCACCCCCTGCGCTCTGAGCCTTCTGCCTTCTCTACAGGGAAGTTGTGACATGCATTCTATGGCTTTGGGATCTTCGGTGGTAGAGAAAAGAATGTTCCATCTAATGACCAAACAGTTTGTTTCTGGAGGGATACAAACATGAAATTTAGTTCACTGACGCCACTGGTTTTTTAAATCTACCAACCATCTAGACTCTGGAGGCTCAAATAAACACCACTTGAGGTTATTAAATCTTAGCTTTCCCACCAGGTATGGGTGTACTTTAAAAGCCAAACCAGACACCAGACTTTATTTCAGAATTTTTTAGAGGCTATGCCATAAGCAAGCATCCAAGAGAACATCAGTCCCAGGACTGTTTGCTTTCAGGCCCTGGTGATGTTTCTAATTACACTTCATGGCAGCTGTGGCCACTTTCCCTTGTAGGAGAAACGCACTGGGTGGATGATGACTGTGAAGAGATAAAGACCCCAGAGTGTCCTGCTGGGTAAGTGGACTATAGGGACATCATGAAGTCTAAATGGTTATAAATGATGTAAAACTGAAATCCTCTTCCACAAACTGACACCCCAAAGCTACCCGTACATTTGGACATTTTTTTTTCCTTTCGACTTGAGGAGTACTCTCCTCATCTTCCACAGGGATGTCTCATATAGCTAAAGGTTTTACAAAGTGTGTCTGAATGTCATGGGAGAAAGAAACATTTCAGGCAGGGGCTTTTATTCTGTTTCAGTGTTCTTCCCTGGAGTTCTGCTTCTTGGCCCTTTGAAGGCATGGGGGAGGGCAACGGAAGTGGGAGATGTGGAACTAAACACTGTCCTCCGGGGCATGGAAACCCCAGGAAACCTTGAAGCAGGGCCAGGCTGGGGGGTGGCTGGGCTCAGAGACATCCCACAGCTTGGGTGTGAGCAGTGTCAGGCACTGAGGAGTCCTTCCAGGGAGCTGCTGACACCTCGGGGACCTTTCAAAATGCCTTTTCAGCAAATGCGTTTCAATAATATGTTTGGTCTTTTAAATACGTGTCTGTGTTAGACAATAGTCAGAGGCACTGAATCTAGATGTTTTTATTTGCTTCTTCTTTAACCTTTGTGAGACGCTGGAATTTCTCTGGGCAAGTAGAATAGGGTGGCAACAGTTCCTGCCTCTTGTAAGGTGTGATTTTTGAGGAAAAAGTAACCTGTAGAGTCAAGGACCTGGTAAATGACGAGCTGCCCTAACTGTCAACTCATATAGCGTTGTTCAGTGTACTTCACGCATGACTCGTTTAGAAGGGGTTATGTTTATTATGTGGCTTTAAATAAATACAAACTTACACTTGCTCAATTAGCTAATTGAGCAAACCGTTAGAAATGATTACACACATGTTTCACAATGCGCGCGTTTGAGTGACCAGCTGCACCTTTATACGATAATAAAGGGTCATTTCATTGGCTCCTGGCCTGGGTAAATGAATAGTCTAGTTCTTTAGTGGTACACTTTTTTAGAGATCTTCGTAATTTAAATTATTTTTAAAAGTGTTTTATGATTAAAATTAAAAGAACTGTAGAATGAGTGCTTAGGTTTAGTGGCAGGAGTGCTAATAGTTTTACATTCATGTGTTCATCCATTAATTCGTGTATTTAAATGGCTGAGTTTGAGTTACTGAGACTTACTGTGGGCCCACAACATAGGAAGATGACTGAGATACACACAGCTTTGAAACTTGTGAAGAAGAGGGGTGGGTTAGTGGGTCATTGGGGAGCAGCATGCAGTACGTACATATGGCTGATGGAGGAGGTATCTGAAGTCATATCTCAAAGGAAGTTGGAAGCGTGAGCAGCTAATATTGTAGAAGAGGAAACTCTGAACTGGGTTTCAAGGGATGAAGAGGAGTTTTCCAGGTGGCACTGGAAGACGATCTATTCTAGGCAAATGTAAGTTTTTGAAAGGTGGCATGTGTTATTTTTGTTTGTAAAGGAAGGAGCAGCCACTGTACAGGGTGTACATTAAGAGAAATCTGGAGTCCAGCTCTTTCTCTTGGTCATTTAGTCTGGACCAGTGTCACCTCAGATGTGAGGTGAGACCTGGGTACCCACACACACTTCCTGGGATATTCCAGATATTGCTCCCAGGTAGTGTGGGTGGCTGTGAGCCGTGACTGTCGCTGTTTCAGGTTTGTCCGCCCCCCGCTCATCATCTTCTCTGTGGATGGGTTCCGCGCGTCCTACATGAAGAAGGGCAGTAAGGTCATGCCCAACATCGAGAAGCTGAGTGAGTCTGCCCTGCTTATTGCCCGGGCCCACGAGGGCCTCCCAACCCACTGGCCCAACCCACCGACCCGACCCACCGACCCGCTGTGCAAATGCATTCTGCTATTGGGAGTACAAGGCTGGCAGCAGCGCGTTTCCTGAGTGTTTGCGGAATGGATTTGTGCACGAAGGGACTGTCACTGGCTCCTTCGTCCTAACAGCTGACCTTATGTCTGCAGGGTCCTGCGGTACACATTCTCCCTACATGAGGCCCGTATATCCCACCAAAACCTTCCCAAACTTGTATACTTTGGCCACTGTGAGTATCTTCCCAAATGATGTGTTTTCAAAGGGCTGATTTCATCCTGGGGTGATTTAGAGGGGAGATGGGTGGTTGAGATGGGATCTCGCTACATAGTCCTGACTGGTCTTGAACTCATGGTGATCCTGTTGCCTCAGCTTTTGGCATGCTGGAATTACAGTGTGTGCACCACACCTGGCTTAAAGTGGAGAATTTTAAAACACATTCCTCGGTGTTCAGAGGAAATTTGCTTACCACAGCAGTTGTTAGCTTTGTGTGTGACGTCTCCACAATGCCCGTCAGTGAGAACCCAGCTTTGCTCAGGTGCTGCCCCACCTGCGTGTACAAAGCCCATCGCAGGCACCAGATGGCCTGTTGTCTATTTTCTGAATTTGCAAAACAAAAAAAAGTTGATTTTATAGTTGCTATGTTTTCATTTTCAGATATTCCCACTCCACCTGATTTTCTTCTTTAATACACAAATCACTTTTCATTTTGTGACCCCTATTTCTGTTGTGTGAGAAGATCTAGCCTGGAAAGAAAGGAAATGAGTATTCAGAAATCAAAGTTCTTTGGAGGCATCTGTGTAAATTTCACCCTAAAATAATAAAAGTGTTGTTGTTATTCTTCCAACAGTTAAGAAGACCAAATACTTCATTTCTCCTAGTAATGTCAAATTTCTCACATGGCTTATAACTCTCATAGGGCTGCAAGTATAGTATATGATTTTGGAAATGAAGTACCAGCTTACAAGAACTTCTGTGATAGGAAAATTTATTGTAGGACACCTGTAAATGGAGTATCTCATCGCTGTCGTAACACTAAATCTGCTCTCTTGCCCAGGGGCTGTATCCAGAATCGCATGGCATTGTGGGCAATTCCATGTATGACCCTGTGTTCGATGCCACCTTCCACCTCCGAGGGCGGGAGAAGTTTAACCACCGCTGGTGGGGAGGTCAGCCGGTGAGTCCTTGTTTCCTTCTTGTGTGCGTGTTGGAATATTTCACCCCAAATCTGTTACTTGAGGAAAAGATCCATAGAACTTCCTCTGGCTTTGTCGTGCTTCTGTCTTGTGATATTATATATACAGCACACATGTCATGTGTGTGTGTAGGTGCAGTCTATGTGATGTGTGTGTGCTAATCCACACCTGTGGGGGCACATATAGTCACATGTGTCTGTCTGTGTGTGCATCTGTGTATAGTATGTGCAGCTCTATAAAGGTGTGAGGTGGTTAATGTAGTCCCAAGGATGGCAGTGGTCAGAACAGTTCCATGGATTGAATTTCAGAGCATTTTGAAGAAGGAGTAGATGGATCTTATCAGTTTATGAGGTTTGGGAATACAAGGAAGAAGAAAAATGGATGATGTTGCCATAATCAATAGAAACAGGGAAATGGGAAAAAGAAACTTACCAAAACCCACAATAGATTTGTGAATTCTTTAAGTCTATCCATTTTTTTTTTTTTTGGTACTGGTCATCGAACTCAGGACATTGCACTTGCTGGGCAGGTCTATCCATTTTTTTAATGCTTTTTTTGAGACAGAGTCTTGCTATGTAGTTCAGGTTCACCTTTAACTTAGGGCTATCCTCCTACCTCAGCCTCCTGAGTGCTGAGATGCTGGGTGTGCACCACCATGCCTAGGTTATTTCATCCATTTTTTAAATCACAGAGGTTAAAATATTAAGAGAGTCTGAGAACAGCAATCAATACTAGGTGAGAAATTGCCCTGGTTACGTTTGATCAAATGTCCAGGTGGATCACAGAAAGGGCTGTGGGTGGCTTTGGCCTGCTGGCCTCTCTGTGACCGTGCATCATGCAGCAGTGTGCTATGGTCACACATAATCCACACAGCCATCCTTGTCAAATGGGGTGGCTGGGGGACTGGAGTCCTGCAAGACCGGGCCCAGTGCTGGCAGTCAGCTATGTGAAGAGTGGAGAAGCCCCATTATTCACTGGCCACCCTGCCCACTGGTGGCTGTGGGAAGGAGTTGGCCAGGAGGTGTGGTGCAGGCTGCTTGGGCCAGAGGGCAGCTCGGCTCCTCCCTGGTGACCCAGAACCCGGGATGCTTGCTGCTATTGACAGGAAGGAAAGCACGCAGAGGAGTCATTTACTAAGATACTGTTTTTGAGTAACAAGGTCACCGTGACCAGAGTCCTCACTGCTGAAATCTCTGCTCTACAAGGAGAAGTGTGGGCTTTTGTCTTTTTAAACAACAAATTGAAAGACTTAGTGCATGTCTGCAGAGGTTTTTTTTTTTTTTAAATAATAGACATTCAGATGTTCTACAGTGTTCTGCGGTTACTACTTCGCTTGTTCTAGAGAAGTCTGTGATGACCCAGTCTGTGACCATGGGGACTCTTGTCCATGGGGGGTGGTCCCAGAGGGTGTGACAGAGATGATGAGGCAGTGGAGTAACAGAAGTTGGAGGGGCAGGTCATTGCTAGTTGGTTTTTTGCAATAACTTCATCACAGAAGCCAATTTTCCAAGGAACCCAAAGGACATAAACATAGTAATTTCATCAAGCTGGGTCAACTTGATGTGGACAGCAGGGTTTCCAGGGGGGGCGTGTCTTGGACCAGCACCCACGCAGCTCAGCTGCACAGGCACAGAGGAGGGAGGCTGCCAGCCTGGCCGGCGGACATCAGAACCCTGCTGACCTGGCCTGCGAGGCCCTCCCCAGGCATATGTGGCCTGGTTCAGCCCCTCCTGCTGCGGACCGAGGAGTGTGGGGAAGCTGGTCTGTGCATCTGCCTGTCCTAAACAAGACGGGCACCACGTGAATTCTTTAGTTCTGTTTTTCTAGCCTGCGTTTACAGTGTATAGTGGTTGCCTTCATTGTAGGGAGTGGGGACCCGGGCGGCGCACACCCTGGTTCTTCTTTATCCCCTCCCTACCCCTCTACCCCCCATCTCTTGGTCTTCCTCCCTTTTGCAAAAGAGTGAGCACCCTGTTTCCTATGATCTAGCTTTCATTTTGCTCTTTATTTATAGTTTTGGTTTCACATGTAAGAGAAATCATGTGATATTTAGCTCGTCTGTCTGATTTATTTCACTTCATGTTATGATCTTCAAGTTTGTCCACTTTCCTACAAATGACTCAAACCTATCCTTCTTTATGGCAGAGTAGTACTCCACTGTGTGTAAATTCCATGTTTTAAAAATTCATTCGTCCGTTGATGGATGTATAGGCTGCTTCCAAGATTTAGCTGTCATGCATTGTGCTGCTATAAACATGGGTGTGGGTCTGTTGCTGTAATATGATGTCTGCCACCTTTTGGGAAGATACTTAGAAGGGAGATAGCTGGGTCCAATGGGATTTCTAGTTTCATGTTTTTGAGGACTCTCCAAACTGATTTCCATAGTGATTGTACCACAGGCACAATACAATTCTAAGGGCTATGGTAGCGATTATTTAAAAAATCACATATTGTTGGACTTTAGTGGAAACACATTTGGACAGCAACACTCAGAAACTGTAGCCTAAGCATAAGAGCATATGAAGCGCTAAGTTCTCTAACACAGGACTAACAAATATTCCTTGGGCATTAATACAAACCTCCCCAGAGTCTTACACACTTTACAAAGTCACCAGGGGAAAAAAATAACTGGAGGAGAGAAAATATTTGTAAAAATTTTAGACTGCTAATTAAATTAAACTCACCTTATTTTTACGGAAGGATGAAACCATGCAAGATGTTTGGCTGTATAACGCAGGGCCAGAGTAAATGAATGAGAGTCATTGCCTTACTTTGAGTAAGGCTTAGCAGATGGGATTATCTAAACAGGGTTCAACTAAAAGCTTGATCTCAGCTTTAGGCTTCCAAAAATAATTTCTATAAATGAATTTCATATTTAAAAAAAACCCCAAAAGTCAAGTTTAAAATTTACCTTTTAATTCCTCTGCCTTCAGAATGCACAGTGAGAAGCTGCCACTAGTTGCATGGCCCATATTTCACAGGTACTGTCTCCAGGACAGGCATCTCTGGCCTGCCTTCTCGCAGCACGGGATGTGGGGTCTCTCACCCCTTGCTCACACTCCCAGCTCACACTGTCGCGGCAGGCCCTGTGCAGTCCCACAGAGAAGGGGGTCCCCAGGGCTGGAGCAGGCTCAGGGCTCTGAGACACAGGTCCGCAGCCCGTCCTCCTTCCAGGGCTCTCAAGTCTGAGTTTCCAGATATTCTAAGAGCAGCAGGTGTCTCCTCGCTGCTGTCTGCTGGGCCTGGAATGGTTTCCTGCCCATGTGGCTGGCTGGAGAGATGGGAGAGACCCCGGCTCTGGGCTCGCTATGGTGTCAGAGTGGGAAGGACCCAGGGAGGAAAGTTGCCCTTTAGTTCCCTCATCCTGGGAGGGGGAAGCACGGCTTTCTAGGGAGGAACATTCTGCCTCGTTTTTTTTT